>MCFE01000275.1:0-105677 GCA_002104905.1 Basidiobolus meristosporus CBS 931.73 | reverse complement strand
GAGATGCCTTGCAAAAAGCTTCCTTGGAGTGCCACTGCCTTACCACTACTGCTCAGCCCCAGCCTCCTGCTTCTGTTCCTGTTCAAGAGCAAGATCCTGTTCCACAGAAAAGCTACTCCAGTGTTTTACAGAACAACTGGATAGTGAACTCTGTTCCTCCCAGAAAACCTGCTTCTACTGCCTTCTCCCAGGTGACCTCAGTTCCTGCTTCAGTCTCTGCCTCTCCACCTGCACCAGCTGCCACCATCTCTACAGTCACCTCAGCTATACCTCAGACTTATGCAGGCAAGGTTCTAGCAAGAATTATCAGCACATCCAGCTCCAGTACTATTCAGCAAGACACATCAGGAAAACCTTCTACTGAGAATGTGGACTCCAATCTGAATACTGCAGCTCCATTGCAACACAGAAGGACTTACAAGCCCCCAGCAAACCTACCACCAGCTTCTACCTGGACTGTGGTGTACTTGAAGCAAGTTCCCTGGACCCCCATTTCCAACATCAGGAAAGCACTCAAGGCATGCAATATTCAGCTCTCAAGAATTGTCAACCTGGCCTGGAGAAAAGGGAAGATTCTGGAGGTTATCCTAGACCAAAACATTGCTGACCCATTTGTTGCCTTTGTGGAGAAGAACCTTAACTGGCTGAAAACTGACTTCAAGATAGTGCCTGAAGAATCTGAATCCTCTGACTCTCTACTGTTCAACAAGCCTCCAGCCCATGTTGCCATTCTGTCTTTCTTTGCTGCCATCAAGAGACAAGCCCCCTCCTATGATGTGGCATACTTCCTCAAGAACCATGCCATTTCCCTCCTTGCTGACTTAAGTGATGCACCATTTGAAGAGCTCTGGGACTCTGCAGGTCACATTGTTAATGCTGCCTCTGAAGAAGCTACAACCTCTGCCTGACTACCTGAAGTTCTGTTGCTTAACTGCAACAGCATACAGCCATCAAGACCAACTCTAGAGAGACTTCTTTCAAGATTTTCCCTCCTGTGTTTGATTGATGTCCAGCTACCCTCTATACTTTTGACTAATCTATATTGCTTCTCTACTCCTAGAACAAAGAATACCTCCTCTATCTGCTTCATCTCTTCTACCATCAATACTCCTCAGCTCTGTGTTCCTCTTTACTCCCCTTACTGTGCTGCTCTCCAGTTGCCAACTATCAGTCTGGTGCTCTGCTATCTGCCTCCAAGTCTAGCCCTTCAGGAAGTGCAAGTTATATGCCAGAAGGTTCAGCAATACCAACAGTCTATATCAACACCTGTTATCTTGCTTGGAGATCTCAACATTCCCCATCCTGAGAACAAGACTACTCTGACTGCAAGAATGAAGCCAAGGTCTACATTCCTACTGAACTTCCTGAGAGAAAGCCACCTGCTAGCACTAGGTGCTCAATCTGAGAAAAGATGTGTTGACTGGATCTGCCCTTCTGCTGCTGCCCTCTACTTTGTGAATGAAGTTAAGCAATTCTCTGGAGCTGAGCTAGGATCCTTGAGAGCCTCTGACCACCCAGCCTGGTCCCTTTCTATGCAACCAGTTGTGAAGAAGAAGCTGCCAAAACTTACTGTGCTCACCCACAAAGCTACCAAGAATCAGAAGAAAGACTTTGGGAACTACTTGAAGCTTGCCAGTTTGCTACTTTCTCTGCCAGATGATCTCAACTTTGCCTGGCTCTTTGTGAAGCATCTTATTCTGGTGTCTGCCTCCCTCTCACTGCCATGCAAGACTACTGCTGTTACCTCAAGAAAATGGGAATCCATTGTTTCAGCCCTGCAACAAAGCTACCTGAGCTTCCCTAACCCAAAAACAGAGAAACTCCTCCTGACAGCAATACACCACTCCAAGGCAATTCACCACACTCTGCATACTCAGCTCTGGGATCATATTATGAGTTCCTTGCCTCTGCAATCTTCCAACTCTATAACAAGAACAGTATCAAGGCTCTACAGGGCAATGAGGCCCTCTTCCAGGAAGTTACCTTCAACAGAACAGCTGGCTAACATCTTCTTCTCTACAAAGCAGTACTCAACTCCTGGCTTTCATCCTGACTTCAAGACTCTGCCTATCCCACTTGCACTTGATCAAAGGAGAATCCATAATGTGCTCAAGAGGCTTCCCAACTCTACTGCTCCAGGTGTGGACACAATCTCCTATGAGCTTCTGAAGACTAGTACCAAGGCCATGTCTGCACTTCTGCTTCCACTGTTTCAGCAATGCTCAGCCCAGCTTTCTACTCCTGAGGAATGGTCCTTTGCAAATGTTCTGCCACTGTACAAGGGTAAAGGAAAGCACCTGGATCCTAGCTCCTACAGGCCAATATCTCTGCTGCCCACCTGCAGAAAGGTGTTTGAGCTTCTGCTTGCTCAGGAGCTCTACTCTGACTCCCTCAAGTTTCATCCTGCACAGTTTGGCTTTGTTCCTGGCCTCTCCTTGGAATATGCAGTCATACTTAGCCAAGATCACTCTCTCCAGTGCAAGTATCCCTCTGTTCTGTTTGATATTACTAAGGCCTTTGATTCAGTTGACAGAAATCTGCTTTGGTCCAAGTTGCAATGCTTCTCCAGTACCTCTCTCACCCTCCTTGTCAGGTCTCTGTTTCTGGATCCACAAGCAAGAATTCTGCACCCAAGTGAGCAATCAGCTGTTTTCTCAGTTCCTAATGGAGTGGTTCAAGGCTCTGTGCTTGGTCCTATACTGTTTGCCATCTTCCTGAATGATTTCCCAAGACTCTCAGCTGACTGCCTGGTTACTCTCTTTGCTGATGACATCAGAATATCCTCCTCCAATCTGCAACAAGACTCCCAGACCATCCACCAGTATCTGCAGAAGAATAATCTCCAGCTTTCCATTGCAAAGACAGTACCTTTGGGCTCTCCCATTGACTTGGAGAACTCCACTCTACCTGCTCAGGTTTCTGCTACATATCTTGGCTTTCCTTTCCTTCCAACTGGACTAGACTCTGGAGCACACCTGAAGAAGAGAATTATCCTGGCAAGACAGGCACTCCACAAGCTACTGGCTGTTACTCCTCCTACAACTTCAGCTCCCAGCTGCCTCCTTCTACTCAAGCAGTTTGTCTTCCCTGTCCTGGAATTTGGCTTACCACTTCTCTCTCTTACTTCTAGAGACTGCACTAAGCTTGACAAGTTTGCAGTATGGTGCATTACCTCCTTGGTGCCTCATTTGCCTGAATGCCCCTACAGACATGCTATTCTTGGTGCTTTTGGGTTTATGCCCTATAAGATCAGACTTCTCTACCTTAGAACCAGATTATACCTCAGACTTCACAACTGCAACAACCCACTGATTAAGGCCTGGAAGAGAACACACCACACAACACCTGACTCCTGCTGGAGAACTATACTTGGAGATCCTGAAGTCAAGAAGCTTGCTCACTATATTCTGCAGTCAGAAAAACCCAAGCTGGCCTACCTGAAGTACTTGACAGACCTTTGGCAGCAATATCTGCAGCAGCACACTCCCTTTATGATGAATATCAATCCTTATCACATTCCCCTCATTAATGTTGTTCACAGGTCATTCTTACCTCTCTTGCTACCCCCCTTCCCACTGAACAGTGTCTTGAGCACTGAAGAACTATCATCACTTCTTATTAACTTACCTACAAATTCCCCTCAGCTACACACTCTTGTATCAAAGCTACAACAGTAGCGCTGGCTTCTTTGTTTCAACTGAAATAAAGATTTCACCTGTTGGTGACTGTCTCCCCCCCTAACCCAACCCTCAGACCTGGCTTACCAGGAAGATATCTCTCAGACCTAGCTTTCTAGGAATTACTTCAGATTAACTTGGCTTCTTTAGATACTTGTCATAAGTAAATAAAGATTTCACCACTTGGTGACTTTCCTCCCCTAACCCTAAGTGTGAATCACGTGATCAAAGCCCTTTGCCAGAATAGTGCCATTGATCACCGTCTGATCACTCCATATCATCCCAAAGCTAATGGACTGGCTGAAAGACATGTTCAGACCTCAGTGAACATCATCAGGAAATCTATCAAAGGTATCAAGAAGAATTGGGACAAGTACATTCTGACTGTACAATATGCTATCAACACCAAAATTGCCACTCTACATGGATCAACACCATTTTCCATGATGTTTGGAAGAAGATACAACCACTTTGGAGACTACCAGAATACAGAGTTAGCAAGTTTGAATACAGATAAGCTAAAGAACCGGCTTGAGTACCTTACCAACATTGTCTACCGTGCTATCAGTGCCAGAAGTAAGGCCTCTCAGCAAAAGATGACTTCAACGTACGCCTCAAGACACAGGAACAGCAGCTTCCCAGATGGGTCATATGTCATGACACTAGATCCAATCCGGCAGTCTAAGCTTGACCCCAAGTATGAAGGACCATTCAAGGTTGTCAGACGCACTACTGGAGGATCCTATGTACTTCAGGATAACACTGGAGCACTGCTACCCAAAAACTTTCCACCTTCTTCACTCAAACTTATTTCTCAAGACCCAGTAACTTCGGAATCCTATGAAGTTGAAGCTATTGTGGACCATGATGGAGAAGAACCAAATTGCCTTTATTTAGTCAAGTGGAAAGGCTATGATGCCAAACACAACACCTGGGAACCTTACACCAACTTTGATGATGTTGCCATTATTGATCAGTATTGGAGCCGCAGAGGAACCCAGAAGGTATCAAAAAACTCCTCTTCCAGAAAGAAGTGATGTTGTGCATCAACATTTAAAACTTAGCCAATTTTACTCCGTTTGAAAATCTAGTACCCTAACTGATTTTCCCTAACCCAAACATAACAAATCCCAGTTACAGTTTATTTTATCCCACCTCAGAATCTATTTTTAGCTATCACACCTGATCTATTTTCAAATGGTCATTACGTTATCAACCTATCTGCCAAGCCTTCCCACGTGATTAGTCATCTGAGATCTATCCAACCACGGTGCAGTTGCCAAGACATCAGTTGATTGATGATGTAATTTTCATTTATCTTATGCACCTATGAACACCCAAATTGATTTCAATCAATCCAGTCCCTTGGCGCTTACTAAGTCAACTTGATCAGAAAAGTATAAATAAAGTTTACTGAACCTTTTGGTTTAGTGTGTGTCTCAACAAAATTAAGATTCTGTCTCAGCAAAAATAAGAATCCAACAATTCCGTTCTAGTTTCTATCCAAGCCTAGTATATCTAGCACTCCAAAGAACACCAAGCCTAGCCTGCCTAGCAAACAAATATCATTGTCTTCATAGCCAACCCAGCTATATCCAAGACCAATATTAGATCAGAATCTTTCTGCTAATATTTCCGCCACTCTCTGACAATTCTAAGATTCTGCACTTAATTGTCCCTTTGGTTCAGTTAAACCGTTCAAGAGTTTTATTACCCTTTCTCTTGGATACAACAGTCCTTTGCAAATGTTCTGCCACTGTACAAGGGTAAAGGAAAGCACCTGGATCCTAGCTCCTACAGGCCAATATCTCTGCTGCCCACCTGCAGAACGGTGTTTGAGCTTCTGCTTGCTCAGGAGCTCTACTCTGACTCCCTCAAGTTTCATCCTGTACAGTTTGGCTTTGTTCCTGGCCTCTCCTTGGAATATGCAGTCATACTTAGCCAAGATCACTCTCTCCAGTGCAAGTATCCCTCTATTCTGTTTGATATTACTAAGGCCTTTGATTCAGTTGACAGAAATCTGCTTTGGTCCAAGTTGCAATACTTCTCCAGTACCTCTCTCACCCTCCTTGTCAGGTCTCTGTTTCTGGATCCACAAGCAAGAATTCTCCACCCAAGTGAGCAATCAGCTGCATTCTCAGCTCCTAATGGAGTGGTTCAAGGCTCTGTGCTTGGTCCTATACTGTTTGCCATCTTCCTGAATGATTTCCCAAGACTTTCAGCTGACTGCCTGGTTACTCTCTTTGCTGATGACATCAGAATATCCTCCTCCAATGTGCAACAAGACTCCCAGACCATCCACCAGTATCTGCAGAAGAATAATCTCCAGCTTTCCATTGCAAAGACAGTACCTTTGGGCTCTCCCATCAACTTGGAGAACTCCACTTTACCTGCTCAGGCTTCTGCTACATAGCTTGGCTTTCCTTTCCTTCCTACTGGACTAGACTCTGGAGCACACCTGAAGAAGAGAATTATCCTGGCAAGACAGGCACTCCACAAGCTACTGGCTGTTACTCCTCCTACAACTTCAGCTCCCAGCTGCCTCCTTCTACTCAAGCAGTTTGTCTTCCCTGTCCTGGAATTTGGCTTACCACTTCTCTCTCTTACTTCTAGAGACTGCACTAAGCTTGACAAGTTTGCAGCATGGAGCATTACCTCCTTGGTGCCTCATTTGCCTGAATGCCCCTACAGACATGCTATTCTTGGTGCTTTTGGGTTTATGCCCTATAAGATCAGACTTCTCTACCTTAGAACCAGATTATACCTCAGACTTCACAACTGCAACAACCCACTGATTAAGGCCTGGAAGAGAACACACCACACAACACCTGGCTCCTGCTGGAGAACTATACTTGGAGATCCTGAGGTCAAGAAGTTTGCTCACTATATTCTGCAGTCAGAAAAACCCAAGCTGGCCTACCTGAAGTACTTGACAGACCTTTGGCAGCAATATCAGCAGCAGCACACTCCCTTTATGATGAATATCAATCCTTATCACATTCCCCTCATTAATGTTGTTCACAAGTCATTCTTACCTCTCTTGCTACCCCCCTTCCCACTGAACAGTGTCTTGAGCACTGAAGAACTATCATCACTTCTTATTAACTTACCTACAAGTTCCCCTCAGCTACACACTCTTGTATCAAAGCTACAACAGTAGCGCTGGCTTCTTTGTTTCAACTGAAATAAAGATTTCACCTGTTGGTGACTGTCTCCCCCCTAACCCTAAAGGTGTCACTACATAGTTAGTTATTGAACAAGCAAATGTTCCTTGTAACCAAAGCATTGTAGTGCCAACTGGTTTGGAAAAGTGAATATGACAATCAAGTCACCCAGTTCTCAAAATGCTGATGTTCAAATGCTAATGCAGAGCAAGAAGGATCCAGAAAGCTATATGCCAAGCCTGGGAGCAATTGTGTATGTGTAATGTGACAAGTTACACTTATTAAGCATACAAATATAGCAACAAAGGAAATTAATACAGTCCATTTGGTATATGCTCTTGTACATACCCATTTATAGTCACTTGTCAAATAACTTTATGGGCTCTCCTTATACAAGACTCTGTAAATGTATAAAACCGCTTTTATAATCAACAAGGTAAATGGTAAGAACCGCATTGTGTACCTGTTCCCCAAGCACATCCAACATCTACTAAATACCCACAAGAGTTAAATCTATGCTCCTATACTCTGATTTACAACAAATAATCCATAATTTATAGAGGACTTGATGCTCAGCTTAACATGTGAGGCCCTTTCAGTATTGATTTCACCAAATCCATTTTACTTTGGCTTAGCTTATCCAAAATTTATGACATTTCATGCATGCTAATGCGGAAAACTCATTGCTTTACTAACATATAAAGTGGTACTATGCATAGTTATATTTGCTAGTAGACTACTATATGTTGGGTTTTTAACTTAGATTCATTATCTGTACTATTTAGTATAAGCTCTCAGCCTTCTTCATTGCATTGTGGCTAGCCTTGCACTGATCCAAAGTAAATATTTGCCACTACTTTCCTATCTCTAACATTATTTAGTTTGTTATTAGCTCTATTTTGAATGATGATTGCATCCGCGCCATAAATATAGCTCATGTATTTCGGGATGCAACTAGTATCCTCGGGATTATACATATCAGATAAAGACTGGATTCAATTCAAGTAAGTACTTAATGAAACAGATGGTGCCTAGACTATTCCAACGGGCTGTGCTTAGCTAGAATGGGAAAATTGCACACACACAAAGAATGAGAAAACTTCATATCGTTACCATAGCACAATACCGGAATACATATCGCAAACGCCGATTATTCCCATTTACAGAAATCCAAATTTTACCTAATGTTGATTAGTGTCTATCCAGCTTAGCCACGGCTAAGCAGCAAGTTCTCCAACCTTTATATTACACTTGGTTTTGATTTCGTTGTAAATTTGTAATGTTCACGTATATTCTCCCCATATTAGTCCACATCTAGAATTGCCTCCACATGTATAATTTTGGACTGAATGTCACGCACAGCTCGGGTTACACGCCGTGGATATCAGTTGCACTCCAGATGACATGACACGCTTTATGCCAAATTCGAAAAGTTGCCAGCACTTTCTCAAGCTACAATGAAGAGAAACCAATGTTCCTTCTGACTAGGAATTTTAAAGTGGTTTTTGAGTTATTGCTTTCTAACAGGTTCAAAAGGCAGGATCATTGGGAGAGATATTGGAAGGCGCCCTATTCAAGCCCCAGGTATAGAACCTGCCTCCGTTACACTGTAGTCTACAGGTGAGAGTATAAATAAGACATTTACTCGACGGCATAGAGCATTGCATCTTGCTCTGAACAATAATTGTGTATCTCAAGGCACGAACAACACTTTCAACACAGAATCGTCTCCACAATTCGCAAAAAATGAACCCCGGAAGCCTCTACAAGAAGATCCATATTAGCCGCGCTGATGGTACCACGCCACATGTCCTTATCATCGGAGGCGGTGTCTCTGGCCTTACTACTGCTTGGACATTAAGAAGAACCGGGTGTAAAGTAACTGTTCTAGCAAAACAATACGCCCAGCCTGGAGCCCATGGTAAGGAGATTGTATCCGAGATTGCCGGCGCCCTGTGGGAATGGCCTCCGGCTGTCTGCGGTTCCCATGGGAAAGATACTGAGGAGCAACTTGAAGCCCTGAAGAAGTGGTGCCAAGCATCATATATCCAATTCAAGGATATTGCTAATAAGTATGGGGCCAATGAGACTGGTATCCGCCAGCGCATGTCGTGTTTCTTATTTGATCTTGAGCTTGGGCCAGATGGACTCCAGAAGAAGCATGAAATCGAAAGCGTGTGCGAGGAGTTCAATGATGATCTTCCACATCTTATTCAAAAGTACAAAATCAACACAGACTTGGAGAAGAACGGCTACAACATTGTAGATGGGTATGAGCACCTATCGTATGTAGTTGATCCCGGAAGCTACCTACCCTGGCTGAGGAGGCAGGTTGAAGATATGGGAGTGGTGCTTTCGTACGGGGTGGTGGAAGACACACTCCATGAAGAGATGCCATATCTGCTGAAGCGATTCAAAGCCGATATTGTTATCAACTGTACAGGTATGGCATCAAGGGAACTCTGTGGCGACAACAGAATGAAACCCCTTCGTGGGATTCTGCTTCATGCCAAGAATGACGGGAAGCGATTCGAAAAAATTGAGGGATGTATTTCCATTTCTCAGCATGAGGTTGGTATTGGTGCGACTGCAGATGAGAAACTTAAGGCAGAGGAGGGCAGGTTCGAATTCATTGTACCTAGAAATGATGACATCCTGATCCTTGGTGGGTACGCCCAAATGGGACAAGAGGCACTCGAATGGGACGAGGAAAAGCACAAATATCTGGACAAAATGAGAACCGGATGCGTCAATCTTCATCCCGATCTAGCAAAGGCTGAATTCACGGACTATTATTATCGTGCAGGGATTCGCCCATTCCGTGACTCACCCCGTGTCGGTCAGGATGAGTTTAATCCTAGATTATTCCACAATTATGGCCATGGAGGATCGGGCTTCACACTTTCCTATGGGTGTGCTCTAGACATTCAACAGATCGTCAAGAATTACTTTGGAACTGGATTCCAACCAACTAGCAACCTATAAACGGTGTTACTGATCATGAAACAAGATTGGGGTACCTAGGCTTCTCGTCTGAATGAACGTTTCGATTAACAAGCATTGGATAGTGTCACAAATTGGCCCATTTTACATATTAGGCAATATTTCGTTTTCTTTATTGAAAGACTGTGTATCTGGTCGCATATGGCCATTATACACCATCTATTCGGTTTGGCCTGCAAGCGGTTTCCAAATTACTGGACATATTAATAAACTTCGCTTCATATAGCATTTCATTAAAATCGCAATTACTCCTTTCATCTGGTAAGAATGCGACTCGATATGGCGATCTAGATTACGTCAAATGTACAATCTTATTATATGCTCCTGTTGTGAGATACCATGAGAGATTCAGTTTGTTAGCTGTGGAGCTGACATGGCAACTTTTCGACTTTACTTAATCGTGAGGTAGTAGCAATAATTGTGTTGCAAAAGAAATCTCCAATTACGGTTAATGCCAGTGCTACGAATTGGTTGTCACTAAAGCAGCCCACCACCAGCAACATATGCTATTCTAAACCATCAAGAGCCAACATTCAATAGCCTCTTGTATGCGAATCAAGTCGAGCTCTGTTACTAATTGCACCACACAGCTTCAAAAATAGTATTCAGCCGATCAAAACATTAGGGCTCAACCGGGAATTGAACCCGGGACCTCCTCGACCCGAACGAGGAATCATACTACTAGACCATTGAGCCATGGCATGACCAGAGGTAATTTGAATTTCATGCTAACCACCAGAAATCTTGACTCAACCTTTACAACATGCTTTACTGACAGCGTTTGAATCGTTATTTTACTTCGTTCAAACTGTGGTGTGCTGAATAGATGTGCTACGTGTACATAACTCATATTGGATATCTGGGTGCTTACATAACTTCGCCAATTGTTGTTTGAACCAAGAAATTTAGGATCTTTTTGATGGATAACCTGCTTTAGGTATAGGATACTGATTAATGATTAGAGTGGCATTAATGTTGATATCGGCAAGAGATCACCTTTCCAAGCTTGTTGTTGTAATGGTAATCATAACAAAGATGGTTACTGTTTGGTATCCATACGAGTTATCTTATGTATTAGCCATGCCCTTGCTGATGGCCAAAGCGAGAGTAGGCCAATTCGGTGCTAAATTCCTCTCTTGTAACTGCAGTCAGATTCATCTTATTCTTATTGGTGACCTAACCGAGTACCGGATGATATTACTGAAGGTTTATGTGAATAGCTTGGCTAACCTCAGAATTATTTCTTTTTTTCCTTTCTGGCCCCTTGAAATGGGCATTGTGGCTTTACATACTTTACAAACTGTACCGCGAACAAAAGTTTAGTAGAATCCAATATTTTACCTTGAATATCAACAAGTAGAGATTAGCCCAATTGTATTTAAATTATTTTGACCTCATAGCAAGGATATATGAAATCTAAATGAAGTTTATGAAATCTCTCTGGTATGCACTTTGTGCTGGTATTTTGATTTTTTCAAAATGGTTGCAAATACTTTGTCTTATATTGCCTTTACTGAAGCAACTTTTGGCAAATTTTAATCGGACCAAATGGTCTAACACTTCATTGATGAATAATGGGTATGGCTTTAAGCAATTATATTTCAAGCATTTAATAGCCAATCCTACTAACTGCGAAGAATTATTGAGCATTATTTGTTTTTTCATATACCACCTTCAAGTGCCTGGTATAGCAGTCTTTACACATTGGGTGGCCAGGGTTGCAACTGCATGAAAACTCAACCTTAGTGCCTGTAACATGAGCGGTAGTACAAGTTTTGCAAGCTAATCTACGGCGCTTTGAGCCATAACCTTTACTCACCGACAGGTAAGTGTGATTTTCATCACTTCTGAGTTGCCTCTGACTACCCAAGGGCCCCTTGATGTCTGAACCGGCCAAATTCTTACAATATTGCAAGAAATTGTATGCTAAAATATCCTTGAAAGAGAAATGAGATACGCCACGCTTTTGATAAGAAAATGTACGATAAGAGCTATAGGCATTGGCTTTACAGATACCCAGGATGAAGCCGTAGAAACGCATCTCCCATCTTTCTGTAGATATAACATCATGATAAGATGTCAAATTATCTCAAAGGTTATTAGCAGCATCAACCGAACCTACAAATATAGTAAATGGAGCACATGTTGTTTCTTCAAGACAGGATTCTACTTACTTTTATGGGTCTCATATTCTTCAACCACTTCTGGTCGCTGAATGGTTATCACTTCACCATTGTCCCCTACAAAAGTTCTCTGTCCAGTAAGCCTTGTTGTGCTGCAAGAAGAAATAAATGCTTTGATCTTGTAATCACGGTAGGCGCAGACAAAGATTCTCCCGCTCCTTGTTGTCTAGTTCATAGTAAAGTGAGCACCATACAAGTTGCCAACACTAGCAACAATATCGGTGGTGGGCATACCACATGGCCAGTAGCATCGTTTAGTCACTTGCATAATGGAATACAGACCAGGTTCAGCCAGCATCATTGTCATATTTGGGGATCCGAACCAAGAGTCAGCAATAACGGTACGGCCAGTACCAAACCAAGGCTTGACTAATCGCTTGTCAATGTAATCCCCGGTACCAGATCCAAAATGACATCATATTTCACATTGCCGTTGACTGTTGAGCGTGCAGTGGTAACTCCCTTGAAGCTCAAACCAGGTGTATTCCAGTCAAAACGCAGAGATAAAAGTCGTTTGACTTCCTTATGTTTGATAAATCGCTTGAATACTGATACACGCACATTAACATCAAGATGTTTACTGGCAGGAGGCATGGTTTAAGTCTTAAGAAAAGATAAAACGAATATGACGAATTATCAAAACAACTCCAAAAAATAAATATTCAGATTCTGGTTTATCAGAATATGATATGAAATAAACGAAGTAAAACACCCATCCAGAAAAAACAATTGTATTTAATTAGTTAAATAACCAAATGGTCCAGCCAAATCTCTACTTGTTAATAATACTTTGCCTAAAGTTGGCATACTGGCAACTACCTTGTTGGCAAAGATGCTTCAAAAATCCTATACAAGTAATGTTTTATTCCATCATCAAAATATACGAGGCGCATGGGACTCGAACCCACAATCCCCAGATCCGAAGTCTGATGCCTTATCCATTAGGCCAACGCCCCACTCTTACACATGTTATGAAAGTCTGAATCCCGACCAGAACAGGCAGCAAGTTGTCGCATATAGAGATGCGTCAACACCAAAAATCATCAAAGATGATCAAAGACTGATGGGCTAAAGTAAGACAAGTTGTATGCAAATGATCGAGAAATGTATAAAAAGTAGATCCTACGCTAAAATAAAGGACAGACCTTGTTACACCAAACAGAAGGACGGGAACTGGCCTGGATTTCATAACATTTGGTAGCAGCAAAACAACAAATAATCCTCCAAACTACAAGAAAATGAGTACTAGCAAGAGTACTAAAGGAAGCAGCCCTGGTGAAGACATTAATACATTGCTGCGAGAGCAATTACAAGAATTGAAAGAAGAGAACCAGTGGCTAAAAGCACAGTATAGTGCACAGGAAGAGTTGCCTACTAAAGAAGATATTCTGAAGGCATATGGAAGTTTGGAATCCGGTCATGCAAAGTTAGCAAAGCCTGATACATTCAACGGGAAGTCAAATGTGGATTCTTGGATTTTTCAGGTTGAAAAATACCTAAAATTCACAAACGTTAGTAAGATGCAAATGGTTGATTATGCATCAAGTCTGTTCAGGGGACAGGCGCTATTGTGGTGGAGGTCTCACATGAAGAGGGTCCAAGAAGGACTTGAAGTTGAAATTGAAAAGTGGAACCAGTTTAAGCAAGAATTGAAGGCAGAATTCAAGCTTGTGACAGCAACTAAACATGCTCGAGATAAACTGGCACAGCTAGTCCAGAAGGGAACAGTTAGCAGCTATACCAATGAATTCAAAATTATCCTATTAGAAATTGATGGAATATCGGAAGATGAAATACTGGATCAATATGTACGTGGACTCCAAAGGTCCACCAGGAAAGAAGTGGAGCTTCGAGATCCAAGCTCATTCAAAGAGGCCCACAGGATTGCAGAAAGATATGACCAGATTATGTTTGATAATGTACACAGCACAAAAAAAGAAGCACATGAAGCTGACAAGAAGTCTACACCAAAGAAAAAAGATAAGGAGTATTGCATCAAACATAACTTGTGCTTTAAATGCAATAAGAAAGGTCATAGATTTTTTGAGTGCCCCAACCGGAAGAAAAGTAAAGCTACTGAACAGGATAATGAGGACACTGAAGAAACCTTGAACGAAATACAGGACCAACATATTATACATATGGTGGATCAATTTAACAAGCAAAAAGAGGAGCAGACACGACCAATTGTTCAATGGGTAGCCCAAGTAAACAACTACCCCGTGAAGATTATCCTAGACAGTGGTGCAAGTGATAACTTTATATCCAAAAAGTTGGCAGTGCAGCTGAAGCTTATAGTGCAACCAACTAGAAAAAAGTATATAAAGTTGGCAGCACAAAGCCCCATACAAATTGGGAGTGAAACAAACTTTCAATGGAGCATTCCAACATACAGCAATGAAGTGGTTGCAAAGATAATTACCAATGCAAACTTTGATGTAATTTTAGGATAACCATGGCTGTACAAACAAAATCCTGTCATCAATTGGCAAACGCAAGAAGTGGCAGTATATGAGGAAGGGAGGCGGCAGGTAATCTGTAAACCAAACACAGAACTGCTAAAAGAAGAGGAGGTACCCGTAATTACAAAGTCACAACTTTCTAAAGCAGCAAGGAAAGTAGACAAAAGCAATGTTGGAATTATATACAGCATTCTAGATGAAGACACCAAGCAAACCAACAACACGCAGGATATCCAAAATATCTTAGATGAGTACCAAGATGTGTTCAATGTACTCAAAGGCTTACCACCAAAAAGAAGCGTGGATCACAAGATTGATCTAGAAAACAGCTCACCGGTGTCAAAACAGCCTTACCGGATGAGTCCATTGGAGCTACAAGAATTAAAAAAACAATTAGCTGAATTGTTAGAGAAAGGTTATATAAGGCCAAGTAAATCACCGTTTGGAGCACCGGTATTGTTTGTTAAGAAGAAGGATGGGTCACTTCGTTTGTGTGTGGACTATCGAGCCCTAAATTCAGCGACAATCAAAAACAAGTACCCACTCCCCCGAATTGACGAACTGTTTGACAACCTGAATGGTGCAAGGGTGTTTTTAAAGATAGATCTAAAAAGCGGCTACTACCAAATCCGAATTCAAGAAGGTGATATTGAGAAAACAGCATTCTGCACACGCTACGGTCATTACGAGTTTGTGGTAATGAGTTTTGGACTCACCAACGCACCGGCCACCTTTATGACATTGATGAATAGCATTTTTCATCAATATCTAGATCAATTTATATTAGTATACCTAGATGATATATTAATATATAGCAAAACACTAGCAGAACATCAAGACCATCTGCGAATTGTCTTTGATATTTTGCGAAGAGAAAAATTAGTAGCAAACAAGGAAAAATGTCAGTTCAATACAAAAGAAATTGAATATTTAGGACATGTGATTACCACAGAAGGCCTGAAAGTTGACAATAAGAAAGTAAAGATAATAGAAGAGTGGCCATACCCAAACTCGATAACCAAGCTACGATTGTTTCTAGGGTTAGCGTCATATTACCGAAAGTTTATAGCAGGCTTTGCACAGATAGCAGCGCCACTGACGGACTTACTAAAGCAAGAAAGGACGTGCACTTGGTCAAAAAAATGTGAAGTTGCATTCCAACAGTTGAAGGTTGCATTAGTAAACGCCCCAGTGTTGAAAAGCCCGGATTATTCAAAAACCTTCTATTTAACAACCGATGCTTCACTATGGGCTGTAGGGGGAGTACTGTCACAATATCAGGACAAACAGGAGCATCCAATTGCGTTCGAAAGTAGAAAACTCTCAGCAGCAGAACATAATTATCCAACACACGAAAAAGAGTTATTGGCAATAATTGTCTGTTTGAAAGTGTGGCGATGCTACCTAGAAGGAAAAAAAGTGTATTATCCGAACAGATCATGCAAGTCTAAGATTTGTTAATACACAAAAAACCTTATCAAGAAGAATGCTGTGTTGGATAGAATACTTGCAACAATTCAATTTTGAGATCACCTACATAAAAGGTAGCTCAAATAAAGTAGCCGATGCACTCTCCAGGATGGAAGAGGAGACACAAGAACAGACAATAGAAAACACAATCCTCATGATAGATGCGTTGGATTGGCCAACTCTAATACCTCAATACCTACAGGAGCAAACCTTCCCAGAAGAGATCCCTGCAGAAGTTAAAGAATTAGTAAGACAGGAAGCAGACAAGTTTTGCATAAATGAAGAAGTTTTGTACAGAAAAATACAAGACCTAGAAATCCTGTTTTGCCCACATATATTGCGCGCAGATCTAATCTGCAAATATCATCAAGCATATGGCCATTTAGGAGTGCAAGGAGTCTTAAACTTACTGAAGCCTCGAGCCTGGTGGCCAAATATGACTCAAGATATTGCAAAAGTTATTCGGTTCTGCCCCAACTGTCAGTTAGCCACGCCGGGAAGAAAACAAGAGGCACAACTTCACCCATTACCACAAGTCCCAGCATTTAGTCGGTGGAGTTTAGACTTCATCGGAAGGTTGCCAGAAACAAAAAAGGGTAACAAATGGATACTAACTGCTATAGACCACACCACAAAGTGGCCAATTGCTAAAGCAATAAGAAGAGCTACAGCAAAAGAGGTAGCTACGTTCTTATATGAAGAAATACTGTTACAGTTTGGTTGCCCAGAAGAAATACTTACCGACAGAGGGCGAAACTTTATTGAAGGCGTAATGGGAAGCTATGTTAGGAAGCAAGGAATTAAACACTTAAAAACATCGGCATTGCACCCTAGAACTAATGGGGTGAATGAACGTTTTAATGGGTTGTTTTGTAGAATGCTAACAACCTACGTCCAAGGTGCACGCCACAAATGGGATGAATTCGTGCAACAGGCAGTTTCTGCGTGTCGAATACAATGCCATGTAGCTACAGGGTATTCACCCTTCTACTTAGTATATGGACGAGAGCCAAAAATCCCAGGTGACACAGTACGGCCAAACCTCTGGAATCTCGACAATGAAGACGATAAAGCAGAATGGAGAATACGAGAATTGGAGGCGTTAGGCCACAAACGAGAGGAAGTGATAAAAAGACTTGAAAGTCAAGGTCAACAAATGAAATTGCGATACGATAAAAATGTAGGTGACCAAGAGCTGGAAGTTGGAACAAAGGTTCTAATACGAAAGGAGGACCACAAGAAGTTTCAACCGTACTGGATGGGCCCATTCGTTGTAAGTAGAATAATGCCATTCTCAACATATCAGCTCGTAGATATGAGTGGCCAAGTTCAGAAAACGTTAGTCCACCGAGACAGACTAAAAATAGCATTGCAAGGCGGACCATTCCCCGAAAAGAAGGTTTGGTACCATAAAGACGAGGATTCTTCAGGAGAAGAATCAATCGAAGAAGGGGAAAATGTTATGAAAGTCTGAATCCCGACCAGAACAGGCAGCAAGTTGTCGCATATAGAGATGCGTCAACACCAAAAATCATCAAAGATGATCAAAGACTGATGGGCTAAAGTAAGACAAGTTGTATGCAAATGATCGAGAAATGTATAAAAAGTAGATCCTACGCTAAAATAAAGGACAGACCTTGTTACACCAAACAGAAGGACGGGAACTGGCCTGGATTTCATAACAGTCCTAAGTGCAGCTTTAGGATATTTCAAGCTATAGTGATATATATATATACACATTCCAAGTGTTTAGCAATGGGATGAAGATAGAAACCATCATTTTCATGTAGTTTTAAACCCTTATAGTAAGCCAAAGGATTCTCTTTCTTGCGCATATATACATACATATATATGTATAGCACTTTGAACGCATTATAATGCAGAGTAGTGGAGCAGACATATCCCTTTACATCAGGAGTTCCTTCTTTGCCTTCCACACCTTAAGGTGGAGAATGAACACGCTTTCCTTGGGCTCCAAATGCCCCTACTGTAGCAGGTATTTTTACTTCTCTCATATAGAGAGCTGCTTTGGGTTCAAAGATACCCAATTTTTGTTCCAATTCCACAAACAAAGGAAGCTCATCCAGAGACTTTCTGCTATCATATCTGCAATTAGACCAGAGCTTCTGCCTTCCTGAGAGGTCACTGCCTTCCAAGAAGTGGTAGTATAGCTTTACACTTTCCCTTGGTGCTTTGCTTTTAATTAACTCCCAGCTTTACTTCATATTCTAGCCTGATTTGTTGACAAATTCCTTTTCAGAACTCAACTCAATATCAGCATTATATTTACCTTCACATTACTATAGATATAACTTCTTTGTACAATTTGCATTATTCAACTTGAATCAAGTTGAAATGGTATTACTATACTTAATCAGATTCAATAAAAGATTTTAGACCCCTGACCCTAACCCTATGGATTGGAGGATGGTCATGGATCCAATGATTAGAGGAAACCAATAAATATTTGTCCATCTATGTTATTTGGTTTTATGCTTCTCATTAGCTACTTGCTGGGTCCACCTTCTATGGTCAGTTTAGCCGCTGAAGTCAATACAACACAAACACTAGTTGAAACAGAGGAAGAGCTATACTCCAATTTCACAAATGACCTTCAACAATTATTTCCAGAGTTGTGGCACTCAACATCAACTTTGCAAGCGCTATCAGACGGTTTCAGTAGTGTGACAGTTAGCTTAGATAGCATGTGGGGGTTTCGAATAGCAAGGAATAGAACTGCTCGGTGGGGGTGTAAGAAAGAACTACTGTTACCAATGCTCCAGCGATATTCCAACGCAGCAAGCATGAATATGATGATTTCTATCCCTGTATATTATTGTCCATCAAAGTCAGATTTTCCACATGGCTACATTGGCTGTGCGATTATTCCTGGAGTACCACTGTTACCGTAAATGCTCACAACAGAACGATTAAGGATGCAAGTGGCGGAACCGATGCCATACTTTCTGACAGTGCTGCATAACCTTCACATCACTCAGATCTCACAATCAATAGCCGGTCTGTCAGAATATTTGTCTTGATAGCGGTGCCAAAAGTGGCAACAAATGTATCAAGATGCACATTCACCTCTAGAGAGATACCTCACGTCTGCCGAGTTACAAAAAGCAAGTGGATGGTGGGATACCGTGCTGTAAGATGACAGTGTTGACGACTTTACGCCAACACTGATACATGGTGACTTTGGGTATGAGAATATTCTCGTTGCATCTGAGGGATTACCCAACATCGTTGGAGTGGTTTTTTTCGAAACAGCAGAAATTGCTGACCCTGCTTAAGACTTGGCGATTGTTCGACACTTGGGGGTGGAATTCCAGAATCGGGTGCTGGACTGGTATTGCCATCGTCGTAGCATCGATGCATCTTTGCGCAACTTATTCTTACATCGGATGCAAATTCATTGGGAGATGCGTGAGTTCACAGGAATCCAGCATTCGGATCTGTTCAATAATCAAAATGAACTGCTGGAATCAATTGAGTAGTTACGCGCTAGTCCGGTGATTTCGTAACCCTTCTAAGTATCAACGACACAACAGCCCGGGTTCCTTGTAGGTATCCGATTGACAAATAGGCATTCCAGATAATGCCATTTCAGACAGATATTTGTTCATTGTTAATGACTGCTTAACATATTACGAGATCGAAAGGTTGGTCCCAAAGAATGTATCCAGTTCATGCCTCTGGGAGTCTGCTTGAATGTTATGATATTTATTCCAACAGTTCTCTGAGCCCAGTCTCCAAGAATCATCAACGTGTAGCAATCACTGTAAATAAACTCCTATTTTTGCAAGTAGCTGGGTCTGGTTGGATAATCCCAAGCTGGATTACACACATAAAACCATGTTCAACCCTCAAAAACAGATGAACTCCGGGCGTCATAGCTCTGCCTTCTGTTTTTGTCTGTCGAGAGCTCACATTGGAACCACTGTGTATCGTTGAACCTAGCTATGTAATCTTGAACAAATACGGTGTCTTTTTTTTAGCAATGGATATGGGCTTGGTATTGGCACCTCCCTAGACCAGATTATGTCAAGTCTTTATGTAAAGAAGCTTCGTATGAAATGCATACTTCGCAATTTACAAAGAGAGACGCGATTATATTTTTTGGCTGGCCCTAATGGCAGTCATCTACACAGTACCTTCGTGTATCTGTGCTTTACGAAAGTCGTGAGCGCGGCTGGAGAGGATTTCCCTCGGATTTCAAGTTTGCCACCCCCCGGACTGCTGCGAACTTACGGCAGGCACTCTGCTGTGGGCATGTGTGAGATAGATACCAAATTGAAATACACTGCTATAAGGTGGGGCATGCAGAGGGAGTGTATACGGATTTAGAGCGGTGGGCTTATCCTTCTTTATGAGCGATATAGCCAGAGCGTTTTCTGGGCGCAAGTGACGTGTGCATCTGAGACCAGGACAATGTGAACACCCGACATGTCATTTATCTAGTGTGTGTGGCTTCACGCGACATGGCTTTGAACTCCACCCATCTTACCGGGTATCCGGAAAATGTTGTGCCCGATCTGTGCGTCAACCACTGAATAAGTATCCAGAGTTGGATGAGTGGCATGACATCACGCTTGGTGAGATACTTCAATACACTTGCGATGAGTTAGATGCCCAGGGAGTCACCTGCGCACTAAGCGTGTGTCACCCTTAATCCACGGCTAATCTTGGTGCGATGAGCCTGGTTGAAAGGAAGCGCATAATCCCGCCCTTTGAGAGTACGAAAGTACTTGGATTTTAGTCGGCCTTGCTGTAATTATAAATACTCGTAATCGAGAACCAAACACAAAAGAAATCCAGTTGCACTTTGAGCCTTATTGATAACTTTGGCCAAGCCACTATGGAATCATTCTCTGTCCAGATCTTAGTGCTATCTTCGGTTGGCATGATAGCCTGGCTTTTATATACTAAAATACAGTGTCCCCCTGCTCTACGCAGCCTCCCATCAGTATCGCTATGGCAGTATTTGCTCGCCACACTCGCCTCGCTGGATAACTCGGAACGATTCGACAAACTCACAGTACCTGTCTTGAACAAGAAGGGAATTGGCAGGCAGTTCATTTTTGGAAGGTGGATGGTGACTGTCTCAAACCCGGATTATGCCAAAACAATCTTCATGAAGGCCGATACATTCCCCAAAATCCAGCTAAGCAAAGAGCAACCAAATACGCTGAGGTCTAAACTTTCGCAAGTGAATATACTCTCGGCCAATGACGAGGAGTGGAAGAAGCACCGTCGCGTGGCCAACCCGGCTTTTCATCGTTCGTGGGCCACGGCAGCGTTTGGTGAGTTGGTATCCAAATTGATCGTGCAAATTGGAAAAACCCAGGGATCTGTACCCGTAACAGAGCTGATGCAGCACATGACCTTGGATGCACTTGGAAGGATGATCTTCGATTATGACTTCAACTCCATCGAGAATCAAAGGGGGGAGACTGTCCAACTATACAACACCATTATGACTGGAATCAACAACCCGTTTTATGTGCTGTTTCCGTACCTAGAGAGTCTACCGTTGATTGGTCGACGCGGATATCAGGATGAGCTCGAACGTTTCAACCAGTTCATCATGAGTATTATTAACAGCAAAGTGGACGCCATCCGTGAGAAAGAGGTCGATCATGAAAAGGCCGACTTGGTTACATTAATGGTTTTGGCTAGCAAGGAGGAGGATAATACACTCACTCCCGAAGAGATCCGCAATGATGTTATTATTTTCTTTATTGCTGGCCACGACACCACTGCCAATGCACTTGCAACTGCCATATATTATTTAGCCATCCACCCGCATATACAACAACGAGCACGAGAAGAAGCAAATGCAGTATTAGGCAACGGAGGCAAAGATGTCTGGCCATCCTTTGCCCAACAGCAAAGCCAGTTTCCCTTTATCACTGCTATTATAAAGGAATCCATGCGCCTTAACCCATCTGCGCCTCAGGTTGTTCCTCGTCGGTGCACAAAGCCGGTCCAGTTTGGAGAGTATGTTCTTCCGGTTGGCACCCCAGTCAATGTACACATCTACTCTGTACACCATAACCCGAATAACTGGGAAAATCCATATGGCTTCATGCCCGAAAGATTCATGGATGATGAGGCCGAGCATGACCTCCACTCTTGGATACCGTTTGGTGGTGGCTTGCGCCGCTGCATTGGAATGAATTTCTCGCTCATCGAGCAACGTGTGGTACTGAGCATGCTATTGAGGAAATTCGTATGGTCCTTGCCTAAGGATAGCATTCACTTTGATCGACTAAAGACCAAGCCATCTGCAGGTTTGATGGCAATTCGCGACCTCAATGTTGATTTCAGACCACTCTATTAGCTACTTCTCGTAGTCGACCAACCTGGCAGTGATCCACTGTAGCCCTTGGGGTGGTCCATGCGTATTCCGCTTCATATCCCATTATTTCTTATCTTGCAGACGTCATGTATATTAATTGAAGAACGATATGCTAAGCTACCTATCAATATAAGATCGCCTTGCACTTGAGATATTAGCATTCAACCTGGCGTGTGCGTTAGTTCATTGTACCACATACTATTCCTGCTTTTCTGGTGAGGTGATTTCATCATCACTCCCAAATTCTTCAGGCCCAGCTTGATCGAATGCCGAGCCAAATATCTGCCCATGGTGAAGCATTGTTGACATTTTGCGGAACCCATTGTTCACTATGTTCAAGGAATGAGCTAGATTACTGTCGTGTGTTCTCTGGGAAGAGCATTGACTGACCACTTAAAACTGTTAAACGTTGACATTGGCTGATAGACTAGGTATGATTGCATATGGAACCGTAAATGGTAAACGATATCCCAATTGCTCAACTTTGTCTACAACCTCTGGGACAACGCCATCACACGACTAGTTTCGCCAGGTAGGCACACGAATACTACCCTCCAAAAAAACCACCAATTGCAGCCTGCCCATTCCGATTTTCAACTATTTACTGTGCTTTTTGTAGCAACGTTGTAGGCGCATCCATACCAAACACTAATGCCCCTACCTGGAGGGCAATATATGTTCCCTTGTGTCTCCTAGGTACATTCGACCAGGTAGCATGACTATGAGATGGAAAATTCGATATGGTGAAGAGGCAGATCTGCTATTAATAGTAGAGGTGAGTACCTTGACCCCTCAATCTCAATTGTAAGCCTTCGAAACATTTCAAGCCAGGTTTTCTACTTGTTTGTTTGGAGCCCCGATGCTGTAACTTCCGGTAAATTCAACATGGGAAACGACCTATCAGATACATTCTACCAACCCACATTGTATACACATAAGCAGCTCTCGAGCTGAGTGGATGTAAACTGGTCTATGCTGGTGTATTGGGGAAATTTGGAAGCCCCAATAGCCACCTGTGATGCAACTTGACGAATTTCTGGTATTCCATTGACCAGTATTGGACTACGTGAAACGGTGGTGTACCCAACAGATTTGTAATATTCGTGGGGCCGTGAGTGTCACAAGTGCACATAACTAGCCCTCGCTCCCCATACACATGAGCCCCGGGGATATAAATGTATTGCATCAAAGGAGATACGGCAACAAAATGTCGGAGTTTGATCTTCATGATTTAGATGCCAGTTCAGATGAATGGGAATCCTTTCGTAAAAACCTACCACCAACTGTCCTCGACCCGGATCACCTAAGCTTCAGAGAAAAGTTGGCCACTGCAAATCGTCTGGCCCTTACCAGTGATCGGAGCGGGTTTACCACCAGGGAACAACCCATTCCAGTCCGAGATGGCAGTATCGAGGTCAGAATATACACACCAGATGTTGAAACTAGTGATGGGCCCTTCCCTCTGGTTATGTTATTCCATGGCGGAGGTTTTTACGCCGGGGACTTGAACACCGAGGATAAAGGTGCCTGGGAAATATGTGTTGGTGCCAAAGCTGTTGTTGTAAACGTAGGCTACCGTCTTGCACCTGAACACAAGTTTCCGATTCCTGTGAATGACTGTTACGATGCTATGGAATGGGCAATAGCAAATGCGAAGGAATTGAATGTCGATGCTTCAAGAATCGCCACCATAGGAACAAGTGCGGGTGGCTCGTTATCAGCAGCAGTTGCACTAAAAGATCTTGACTCAGGCCACCAACGAGTGAGATTTATCGCATCAATTCAGCCAGTTACTTGTCACCCAGACTACTACCCTGAAAAATACCTGAACGATCTTCGTTCAATGTCAACCTACGCAGATGGCGATGTTTTAAACCGTGACGGAGTGTATCAATCGATCAGATATTATCTGCACGACGGGAAAGAGGATGCCACCAGCCCATACTACTCCATCCTCCTAGCCAACAATTTGCGAGATTTGCCTCCCACTTATATTGTCGTAGGCGGCAGGGATCCTCTTCGAGATGATGGGATTGTGCTAGCAAAGGAATTGAGGGAAGTTGGGGTTCCGTGTGAATTGGACATCTATCGTGGCTATCCACACGCATTTATGGTATTTCCCGTAGCAGCCAAAGACCATCATTTTCGAACGTTAGTGAAGAAGATCTCGCTTGCTTTAAACGGAGCCTGAATTACTATGGCTCATGCCCCTCAGCCACTCGAGCTAGCTCCCTCATTTTTGACCTATTCAATAAAACTGTTGCATCATTTTGGAATTGATCACAGTATGCCAAGAGCTGGGCATTTCCTGTGGAGACCTCAAGCATAGTGCCCGCGAGCTCATTCCCTGATGGATTCTAGGTTTATAGCCCATCATGACTACCAGGAACCCAATATCAGGGGAATGCGCAAGTGACGTTGGATAGGAGTTTCTATGACGCAAGCATCTGCCAAATCCCGCGGTTTTGGACGGCCACTGTATGTTACACGTACTTGGTTGAGAATGTCCAATCAATCATGGGTGTTATCTACATGCGAATCTGTTTGGGTAAAACTCGATTGAATCAGCACGTGTTTATTTAGGGGAGAATATGACGCTTGGTTTCCACGATGTATTGACTACTAGTATAAGCCAATTTATGTCTCGCGTCGTTGCTAGTAATTGCATTTACGAATTCTTATTAATACTATGACAAGGCTCATTATTCTACTGAGGAAGCAATAAAATAATCCCGACTACCGTGGTGGTTTAAGAGAATAGCTTTTTGAGGAACGACTTTCGCTTGTTGGGCTGGGAGGTACTCGAGTCAGCTACCGAGGAGGGCGCTTCAGACACCGGTGCGCTTGGGGAGGCCGTCGGGGTGGATGGAGCTGGCTGGGCAGCGGGTTGGGGCGCAGGCGGCTGTGTTGATGTGGAAGTAGGGGGTGGCGCTGCCGTAGGTTGCGGATTCGTGGAGGCTGGCTGAGACTGAGCTGTTTCATGGAATTTGGCAACTATCTGCGCAAAATTCTGGCCCTGTGACCTAGCAACCTCGAGTTCTTTAGCAGTTGGTTGACGGGATCCGTCAGGGCCGGCTAAGGTACCCGCTCCCCAAGCGCTACCGCCCACAATCTCGGAATTGTCTGATAAGTGAGGTGAAGCAAAACCATTTGGGACGAAGATCATTCCATGATGCACCAAAGTGGTCATGAAAGTTAACGCAGTAGTTTCCTGGCCACCATGCTGCCCCGCGGTGGAAAAGAACACACTGGCAAATTTGTTCCTCAGCGCGCCACTATCAAACGGTTGGTTATTGAATGCCCGATTACATGATCTGGCTTTCAACTCACCTCATCCATAGGGAACCTGTGGCATCCCAGAACGCTTGCACTTGACCAGGCATTGAGCCGTAGCGGGTGCTGAGTAGTCACATTAGCCCAGAATGATGGTCGCAGGAGAGTAAGAAGTAACTTACGGTATACCAAAGAAAAAGGCGTCCGCTTCGGGTAACTTATCAGGAGTGATGACTGGGATATCTGGCTTTGGCGGCGCGTGCATCTTCTCCAACACTACATAGAGACGATTAACCAGTGAACCCACATTACTTCGTTAATAATTCGTACCTTCAGCAGAAAGGGTCTCAGCAACCTGGTAGATGGAAACCTCGACCCCACCAGCGCTCTCAAGACCTTCTTTAACTGCCTCAGCCATCTTGTACACATGTCCATACAAGCTGTAAAGAATGATAAATACTTTGGGTTTAGGGGTGGACATGATGAGATCAGTCAGGTGTAAGTTGCGATAGCAGCAGGAAAGGGCCTCTTTTTATATCTACGGTTTGTTTCAAGAGGGACTATAATTGACACGATGTAGTAAAGTTTCCAATTATTAATGTTATAAGGCACAACCAAGTTTAGGATAAAAATACCAGTAAATGATCTGCATGAATCCATTGGTTGGGACTATAGAACCTGTCATACCAGTTGCATTTCACTGGCTTGTCAGTTGAAAACCTATCCCATTCCAGCGTTTACCATGGTTTTTGTGTTGAAAGCGCATTTCTTTTAAGGGTGTAAAAGTGTGGTAGCCTCCATTGCTCCGGATCAGACTCAGCCCATACTTTCGCTAATGCCCGCTTCCATTTCCCATATTTATCTCGACTTCCGGGCCGTATTTGTCATCTAAAAATGTGAGCTTCTTCTGAGGTGGCGCATAGTAGATTGGGAGAAGCTTCCATGATTAGCCGGGGGCTTGTTTGACATTGGTAAAGTGGGAGAAAGACTGAACGGCTGGTATGGGTGATGCAATGTACTAAGCGGCATCCGCCTGAGTGTTTCGTGTTTCCTAGTTCTATTAAGCCATCCTCGATATGAAGCAATAGCTGGTAGCTCTCTGTAATCTGCGCACTAACCTGGATAGCATTAATGAGGGGGTATTCATGCACCACGCGCTAACTTTGTGCCTGGTTGTACGCGAACTGGGATGGTATTAGATACGTAATAGCCATCAGGAATAAGTGGCAGGATCGTGGTGGAAATCCAGTGACACGGCTTGGTTGGCTCGGAAACGTCAACAGCAATGGTGTATGTGAAGTTGGGTTGTGCTATTTCATTGCTGGCCTCCAATCGTCCAGACTGCACCGAGGCGGATTACTATCTTTGTCTGATGGTGGATAATAAAATACATTGGGATCCTGGTCGGGTTGACGTCTCGCCTGTTGACGAATCAGATAGCCAACCACGCTTCTGACTCTAATGATGGTGTCATTTGGCAATGGTAGCTCAGGCTACATTCACGACCTGCCAAGGATCGAAAAAAACACGGATCATATCTCTCATTGATCGCCAGTATTGTTGTTGATGATCAGGTCCAAAGATTCATATAACGCGTATCTTAAGCATAAATCTAGGCTAATATGTAAACAAAGGTCAATTGGCCCAATACCTTGTATTAATAGCTTTGCATCGGGTGGGTAGCGCATCACTAACCGTCAGCCCTTACGGCCAAGTAACAGCCCAGGAATCTAGCGTTTGGAACGCGCTCTGTATTGGTGCCGTTTAATGATGCATCCCAACGATTTGAATCATTTGCCCAAGGCTGTTTTACATGTGACCCAGTGTTTCAATGTCACAATCCAGGCATTACGCCTATCACAATAACACTGATAATAATGGTTTCTAAACCTGAGTAAGGGCGGGTCACCACCACATAGGTTGTCTGAGGGCCAGGTGGCTATACTAGCAACACCCCTTGAGGATAACTCTGATCTAGCCTCCGATGCAGCATATGCTGTATTTGTAAAAAGACTCCTGCCTAGGGTATTATCATCGAGTGGTACTCATACGTCCATTTGTGGGATGTATTTCTTGAGGCACCCTTCCTCTTCTGGATCGCTGGCGATCCTGTTGCACAAGAAAGCCTGTGTATTATAGGGAATTTAATGCTCTCGATTTATCTTGCGCTCGGGGATTGCAGCTCCCCTATGAAGCGGCATTGATTCGCATATTTTCCGAAATGAAATTAGAGGTCATCTGGGATCCGGTTGCTGCATCATATAAACCACGATATTACTTGAATCGATTCGGATGAATATCATGTGGTTGCGGATTGAGTAAGGAGAGCTGTGTCTGCCACGACAATCAGGCGTTTTCCAAACCGGACTGGTGGTACAATGACACTGTAGACTTGAGGTTGGAGTTGATGCTCGCATGACTGTGGGTGGCCACTGATGGTGAGGCAGTTGAAAGCATTCCATGGATAATATCACCATCTTCAGACTAACAAAAGTGGAGATGTATCAAGTACTGTTGAATGCTGGGGAGGCCCAATGCTCTTGATGATTGGAGTTTAGACCAAGCATCCTCGGACGTAGTATTCTTACATTCCGACCTCTCCCAACCATCTAGATTTCATGACTCATCAATGGCTGACTAGAATGTTGACCGACGAGATACCCTGGAACACATGTGATCCAAATTGCTCTTGGTAATATTAAAGACAATATCTCGCCCAAGTCCATTGTGCAAGCTGAATTGTCACGGGTGGCAGTTAGGTAACCAATCAGGTCGATGGAGCTGGAAGAATCCTTTACTAATGGTGGTGGCAAGCTGGACTGTAATAGATATGACAATGCAAACAGCCGATAAACCAGGGAATCCCCCGTCTAGTTGCCTTGGCTTCAATCATTGGCAACTGAGATCTCAGTATTACTCTGGCATTTCACATCATGTCAATACGCTGCTTTACCTCGACTGCTATTAACCGTATTCAGCATGCGCTGCTTATGTTTGGCCATGATTTCCCAGGCGGATGTTGAGGGGAGTATTGCTTCTCTCTGATGGCAAGTCTCTCATGAAACAAGGAACCGGGTGTAAACTCAGTATGTATGAGCCACTGCAGCCAGACCTTACTAACGGTGCTGGTCGCCAGAATATGCCCTTCACTACTTGAAGTGGAAAGGGTAGCATACCTACAGCCAATTAAGCCAGCTCCATGGAGATCTTGATTCAGCGGTTGGTGATCCTGACCTAGGTGTCAGTGACGTAACAGGCGAGATGAGATTAGATCGTATAGAACATCCATTGAAAAATCGGCTCCAGTGTGGCAAAGTGCTCCTTCAGCCTCTAATATCGGATCGCACATGCTGATTCGACTTGGCTGTGAGGTAACATCAACCAGAGTTGATTCAGCCTTTGGTAGAATCAGATCTAGTCATCCGCTTGAGCTATGTATTGCTGTTTGATTGGTGAGTATATTCACATGTGTATAGCATGGTCTGATTATGGTGAATCATCCATCATATGCTGAGCAATCGGATCGTAAGCTTTCTTGAAACATTTCGCTGCCCTTCCGGATTTTCCCTTCATACCGCCTCTTATAACAATCCTCCGTTGAGAAATGGCCAGTTTACTGCATTGCATCTCCAATACACCTGAATGTATTCTTTACTGTAATCTTTGAGACAGTAATCGATTACTTTCCCATCAAGTACACCTATTTGACGATATGGTAAACCCCTACAACCTATTCTTTTCTGCTGTACAAACGACGGAGAGAGAGGTTGAGTCTGATGAGGTATCCCAATATGTAGCTTCTTTGGTAAGTCGCGAGTTCACCTTCAGCACTTGCACGTCGGATTTTCAGAAAGGCACACTGGTCGATCCCAAAGTGGTCATACCTATGACCACCTTCTCTTACCAAGAGTATCCCTTGGCAAAAGACACGCCGGTTGTAGTAAATAGGCAGGCCGCTAAAGCTGCCAAATTTGCAACGGGGAAACCCCGTACCAACTGTACCATATATCCCCAGCAACACCCTTCGGTCGGAAGCAGGTCTACTGGCTTCCTTTTCAAGAAGAAGGAACCCTCTTGGAAAGTGTTCTCGGAGCGAGAATGCTTAAGAGTATTCGCTCTGGAAAAGCAATTAGCGAAGCAGTTGGCTTCAGCATAAGTATCACCACTCCATCTTACCTTTCACGGACCTACATTCCACATGTTCATCTTCAATGCTTGATAAATGTTAATATACGAGAACCCCGAAATACCAGTTCCCTAGAACCCAAGTTTCACCATGTGTCGCGGTGCTGTATGAAAGTTTTTGAAACCGAGCCCTTTTTCTTGGGACTTACTTGTGTCCAAGCAATGTTACATTGGAATATTGTCGCTTCATACTCGATTCATTGCCACTAAGCGTGGAATCAAATGGGCCAATCATCTCGTTAGTTACTTCGGAGACGCGCACGTTGGGACCGTTCCTATATGGGTACAGATGGCAGTGTAGGGGAACTCAACGGTAGATGGGAATATCGAAGATCTGACCTGGTGGTTTACTTGCTAGTTGGTTGAATTCCAGAATTTCAGTGTGTTCTCGAGATTCAGGCTTCACTCTGGTTAATGATATATGTATACACATATTTAGAGCGGATTTCATGTGATTTACCTCCAGATGAATAATTTGTAACTGTGCAAACATGCCTCCATCGTGAATCCTACTTGATCAAACAATAATTCGTTACACCAGCTTGCCAACATGGGCACCACTAGAGGCGCTATTACTACGGTTTCCTTTCTGGGTTAGAGAGGCATTTTGCGTTATAAAGAAATGGTAAGCATTCCCTCGCTACGAGTTTTGCTAGTCCTGGAAATATCAACATCGCCGAAGCCTATAACTCGTGTCATCCCGACCCATGGGGAAGGCATCATAGCCACGCCCAGAAACGACATGGTGACCCTTGTTTCTTCCATTGGCAAGACCACCCTCGGAAAGGACATCCCCGCCCTCAGGATACTCAGTAACAACGGCGCAACAAAGAAGAAGGTAACTGGAGGCGATCTGCGGCGTGATGCAGAACGAAATGAAGTGGGGCAAAAGGATGGTGAGCATTGAAGGTTGCTCATCAACCTCAAATTCCTTGCTGACAACAGCGCCGCCTTTCCCCACCACATTTGCTATCGGCTCACTCTACCCCATTCCACTCAACAATATCACAAGGATAACTCCACATCCACCACCATCCCTCCCCATTGGTGTCGGAAACTTGCCAGCATATAGCAACCGAAGTGTTAAACATGTTTCCGTTCTGTAAAACAGAAGAAGCTCCTCTACCAATCCCCGGGATGAAGCATCCGCCACTGGTGGATCCAAAGCAAAAGCATGGAGGAGCCATCCAATGCCAAGATGATCAGCGCATTAAGTTAATTAGGTGGCCGAATAGGAGATCATTCGATGTTTAGAAATATACTATGGCTATTCTTGCATCTACACCAAAGAGTAGATAGGCTTGCTCTTGGTAAGGTTCATGTTCAGTATGGCTCCGAGGGTACTTGTCTACCTCTGACCAACCAGAGTTCCGATGCGATCATTGCTCAAACACCAAGAGCCGGTCTCCCGAAGAATTGGATCTTATCCATCGCATAGGATAAGCGTATCTTTGCAGTCGGGCTGACCACCGGCTTGATTGAAAAGCTTACCTGTACCCGAGAAGATTCGTGAACGCTCCTTAAAATTATCCCCCATTTTCTCGCCCGTCTCTTGCCAAACAAAGAATAGTTATGGCGCTGGGTTCAACTATACGAGAACTATCAATGAGAATAGGACATCCTTAATGCGGCCTACTCTTGTACCAGCTCTTGTAAGAACAGGCCAAGCACCAGGACCGGGGGATTTGGGCCTGATGTCGCCGGTAGCACCGGATTCCTTTTCCTGGCGAGCCGGGACACTGAGCATTGGAGCATTTGGGGGAGACCCCTCATGATCAGCCATGGCCTTCACAGCCCCGGTGACGTGGATCACAACTTGGTGGCCGCCCGGTCAAATAACCGCAGGTATCGTAGAAAGGGGCGACTACATTCAACCTCAATGGCCTGCGGTCCAAGAGAAACGAGCTCCTGGGTCTGAACCTTGACAGCGGGATTGGACCAAGCATCGGAGCGCTGGTGGGATAGCAGGGGCAACTCCACAACAAGCCGGATGATGCGCAACCTACCATTTTGGACGATGGGTGTCAATCCTCAAGAAGGATCAAACCGGATGTGGGAGAGAAGGTGCAACCACCAACCCATGTCCACCAATTTCCACCAACCATGAGCCCTGGGTTTCCGGGCTCGGGGTTGGCTCCAGGCAATCCACCCAAAACCCAAGCAGACGGGTGGGACGGGTGACTATCCTTGGACAAATAGGGAGCTGGATCAACCCTAACTCCATGTTTCCCCATACATCGAAATCACTTGGTGTTAGCCCGCAATCAGAGCAATGCCCAATGTTACACCTCGCGGGCTCCAGCTACTGGCCACGGCCCTGATTCTGAGAGCCGTTGCACATCGTGCTTCAGGGAGAATTCCCAAATTTCCCAGCACCCTTGTTCATCAGCCTGGTGGGCAGTTTCACTTGGTTCAACCAAGGAAAGGAGCCAGTGATTGGCCCGATATGGGTGTGTCTTATTGACACGCATACACTAATGAGCACCGTTCCCCAACATCAGGAACCCCGATCGAAAATAAGAATGGCTCAAGGGCTTCAAATAAACCGCACCACTCCACAGACAACCCTCCGTCCATCTCCTCTCTCAGCTATGCACCCAGTCAACATCGCAGTTATCGGTGGTTCCGGGCTTTACAACCTGGACGCCTTGGAAATCATCGAAGAGGTGCAACCGGAAACCCCCTGGGGCCTTCCCTCCTCCAAAATCATCATCGGTAAGATTCCAAGCGGCTTGAGAATCGCCTTCCTAGCTCGACACGGCACCCACCACCAGTTCAGCCCCTCCGAGGTTCCGAGCAAGGCCAACATCGCCGCCCTGAAAAGCCTGGGGGTCAAGCTCATCATCGCCTTCTCCGCCGTCGGCTCCCTCCAAGAAGAGCTCGAGCCCACCCACTTCGTTCTTCCCGACCAGATTATTGACCGCACCAAGGGCATCAGACCCTCCACCTTCTTCGAGGGAGAAGGAATCATCGGTCACGCCGCATTCGCCGACCCCTTCTGCCCACCCGCCGCCAAGATCATCGCCAAATACGGCGAGGCAGTGGAAGAGCTGACCATCCACAAAGACAAGCTCCTGGTGTGCATGGAGGGGCCAGCCTTCTCCACCCGAGCCGAGTCGAACTTGTACCGCTCCTGGGGGGGAGGAGTCATCAACATGTCCGCCTTACCCGAGGCGAAGTTGGCTCGTGAGGCCGAGATCTCGTACCAAATGATCTGCATGTCCACCGACTACGATTGCTGGAGGGAGTCCGAGGAGGCGGTGACCGCCGACGCGGTCATGAAGACCATGGTGACCAACGCCGCCAACGCCAAGAAACTGTTGCTCGCCATCCTGGAGCCACTCGAGGAGGCCATCCACAACGGTACCATCACCGAGGGTGTCGCAGGCGGCATGAAGTACGGCATCATGACCCCGCTCGAGCTGTGCCAATCGGATAAGCTCCACTACATCCTCCCCGAGTACTTCGCGAAAAAGCATTAAACTCCTTGCGCCCTCCTCGCCCCGCCCAGCCCCTCTCCCCCTCCGCACAACCGATGTATACCATACTTAGAATAAAGGACGTGAAAACTGTCCAGTGGCCTGGCTTGTCGGGTTGCAAACGAAGGTTTTATTGTAGACGTGATTCGCAATATCAAGTACGATTTACAAATTATTTGACATGAGATGACGGGGCGCGGTCCGCTTGCTGGGAGGAAGGCCACGCGCAGTCACTGGAATGAGTAATCCGAGCGAGATACGGGACTGAGTAAGGTTGGGAAATACAAAAGCAAGTTGGATGAGAAAGTTCTAAGAGTTACATGAATTAAAATGATGTTTCGTTGAAGGGGATGGTGCGGCGTGGTGTAGTCGTTGGCATTGGTGGTGGTGGCCGGGGTGGTGCAGTGTGGTTACAAGTCTTCTTCCAAAGAGGCCTTGAATTCGGGGTAGAGCTTCGGGTGCTCCTTTTCGATGAACACCGACATCTCCTCGATCCCTGCTGGGTATCTGTTCTTGAGCTCGGTGTACAGAGTTCTCCAGGATTTTAATGTCGGCTGGATGTTGAGCGCCTTCATCTCGTGGGTGAACGCGCGGGTGGCTTCGGCGTAGTTGCCGCAGCGGCACAACGCCTCCAAGTAGGAGTTGAAGTTGTTCTCGGTGAGCGGGTGGTTGGTAGCCACCAGCTCCTTCCACAGGCTGCTAAGGCGATGTTGGTCGGCGTTGTAGCCACAGGAATCCAGAAGGATGGAGAGCGGTCCAGCTAGCTTCTCCTTGTCCGGGAACTGTCTCTTCACCTGCTCCCAGATCTCGAACACCTTCTCAAGTTCGCCCGAAAGATTGTAGCAGTTCATGAGGATCCCGTAGGTGGTGGCGTTGGCTCGGATCCCACGCACCTGGACTTCGTGGTAGATCTCCAGCGCGCGGGGGATGTCTCCGTTCTTCGAATACCCATTGATCAGAGTGTTGTAGGTATTGATGTTGGGGTAGACACGCGAGTAGCTCATCTCCTTGAGGAACTCCTCGCACTTGTCGAGGGAGCGACTCTCAAAGTACGCGTTCAACATGGTGTTGAAGGTGATCACGTCGGGAGATACCTTGCGCGCAAGCATGTCATGGTAAATCTCCCTCATTCCCTCGAGGTTGAGTTGCTTGGCGAAGGCATTGATGAGAGTGTTGTAGGACACGATGTCACAAAGGTTTCGGGCCTGCATCTCTCGGAAGAGTCGGACCGCATGGTCGAGCTGGGAGCTCTTGACGTGGCCGTTGATGAGAGTGTTGTAGGTGATCGTATCCGGTCGGATGTGGAACCGTGCGAAATTATCCAAGAACCTGGTGGCCTCGTCGAGCTTGGAGTTGCGTACGTACGCATTGATGATGGTGTTCAGAGTGATTACATCGGGAGGGGTATTGCCCATGGCCATCTCGTTGAAAAGACACATCGCTTGGTCGAAGTCGCCCTGCTTGAGATGGAGATTGATCAGAGTGTTATAGGTGACGATGTTGCGAGGGAGCTGGCGACCCTGCATCTCGCGGTGAAGGATCATTGCCTGCTCGATGTTGGAGTTCTTCGCATGTCCGTTGATAAGGGTGTTGTAGATCAGAGTGTCTGGCGAAATGTTGCGACGCAGCATCTCCTCGTAGATCTTCATGGCGCTGTCGATATCCTGGTTCTTCGCATAGGCGTCGATGAGAATGCTGAATGTGACCACGTTGGGTTCGACGTTACGGCTCAGCATCGTTTCGAACATCTTGTCCACGCCGTCCATGGCGCTTTTCTTGGCGAAAGCGTTCAGCAGGGTGTTGTACGTGACGGTGTCCGGGGTGACATTCTTGGCGATCATCTCGTCATAGGTGAGGATGGCCTGGTCCAGTCGGTTGTACTTGGAGTAGATGTCAATGAGGATGTTGTAGGCCGAGCTGTCCGGGCGAACATTGGAATTTCTAAGGGCCTTGTGCACTCGGGCCGCGTAATCCAATTTCCGCTGGCGCTTGCAGATGTTGAGCAGGATATTGAACGTGACGTTGGTGGGGGCGATGTTCTGCTGCAACATGGCGTCGTACACGGAAAACGCCTGCTCGGGGTTGATCTTGCCGGTTGCGTTGATAAGGTCATTGTAGATAACGGCATCCGGTTGAACGCCCCTGTCGATCATTTCGAGGATAAGGGATTTCGCTTCGACGACTTGACCGTGCTTCGCGTAGTGCGAGACCAAAGGAGAGTAGTCCCGGGCATTCTTGAACATCTTCTTGGCGTCCAACTGGTCTATACAAAAGACAACCTGCGCACAGCGATGCTGGATCTCCCCGGACTTGCCCTTGAACCCGTTCAATAGCTGAAGCAAACGGGACAACTGGTTTGCGGTGAGCTTGCTTTCGAGCTGGTTGTCCATCATGTATTTGAAGGCATTCCAGGCTGCGTCCGCGTTTCTCTGTACCAGGGCTTTCTGAAAGCTGGCAATCACCGAACTATTGAAGCCGAGGTTAGAATTCTCGACTGCATTATGGGGGATCTCGGTTCGGGTGAGGATGAGTGGGGATTGGGTGGCGATGTTTTTCTGGTCAGAACGTTTCTTCAGCAACAGTGAAGGGATTGACCTCTCAGGAAATAGGGTGAAACGTTTGAACATTATGAAATGTAGTAATTCCTATCCTTGAACTGTTTTATTTAATAAATTCCTTTGGAGGAGCAGGTCGCCATAGAACAAATTCACTCCACGCCCCTAGAGTGAATTGCCTTTTAACTGAGAATTCTTCCCCAACACTCAATTACCCCGAGCAAAATCAACCTATTTGGAGCCATGCCATCCGCTGCGAATCAGTAGCAAATTGGTTCCCCGAAAATACACCAAAGTACCCATTGGCATTGTATTCATCAAATGCCCTCATGCCAAATGAACAACCAGCTCAAAGCAACATGGGATTTGGGGTGCTCAGCCTAATCTAGGAATTATCTGAGAGAATGTGGTGAAAATTCTTCGAATCCATGCAAATGAATTTTTTCGTGCAACCAATGTAGCAAATGGTGTGAAAATGGAAAACTTCAAACTGCGGTTGAAATGCCTATTTCCGGCATAATTGATTCGACCCATTGCTACGATTCTTGCCGCTTCCATCCATCTAATACTGGTTACCAACAAGTATTCCTAGGAATAGCGGGAGTTCCCGTGGAGGAACCTCGTGCCGGTTAGGGGCCAAGCAATTGCGCCTCGATAAAAAACTCAAACTAATGGGTGGGCAAATCAGATGAGTGGCTTGGTAAAAGTGTGCTTCATGAAGAGACACGGTTGATTATTTCCTTTTCGTAAACACCGTCACCGTCGTTGAGTTTCCCGGCTGGAACGATGATTACCCCAACGATTGTATAAGCAGCTTAGGCCCTATACAGCTGGCGATCGGTAGTGTTGGCTCTCTGGCTGTTCACAAGCAAAGATACGATTGGCACTACACAGGTGGGGCCTCTAGTACTGGCCTAGAGTCTTACAGCAGACTCTGAAGAGTGTGTGCACTCCTTTCAGAAGACCGACGAGCCTTGAAGTGTTAAGGTTGGAGGTCCGCTTTTGTCTGAACGGAATACGGTGTCTGGATCGTCACTGGTTGCTACACGTGTAGGTGTATCGTAGACTTGACTGCAACACAACGCTTCTGATACATCCTGTGGATCGTGGAATTAAATGATATTTATTACATTGAAATAAATAAAAATCCAGTAATTGGTTGAATGAGTAGACATATGAGAAACAATAATTTTCTTGGTAATTGCAATGGGAAGCTAACAAAAAGATTGCGAGTCAAAGGATAAAGCGTTAATAAACTTACAAAAAACATGTTCAAAAATCTATTGAGCACAGACATCGTGTTGAGTAAAGATGGTGTGCGGTGCGAGATACAGCGAATACATTAACGATGACGCTTGCCGCGATTGGCAGCATTGGTGTTTGGAGAATCTCTGACTTCCTTGTTCTCCTCAATTGCCGGCGCATTGTTGTTTCGGTGTTGTCGACGGTCATTGTCTCGTCGGCGATTATCCCTCCTTGGCTGGCTTTGGTCATCCTTGTTCGCGTTCGACGGTGCGGTCTCGGGATTGGCGACATCAACACTAGCGGCACGCGATGTCCTTCCACGCCTGTTTCCTAAATCAGAATTTCCATTCCCATCGTCATTGCGACGACGGTTGTTGTTGCGAGTGTTGTCCCGATTATCTCTGACAGGCTTCTCGTTGTGGCGATTGGTATCATCTCGTTTGTCTCGGTCAACGCGATCTTGTCGGCCTCTGTTATTCTCACGAGGGTTTTCGTCACCTCGCCTTCTTTTATTCGCGCGATCATTTGGGTTTGAACCGTCTTCAGGCCGTTCTCTCTTTCGATCGTCGTTTTGTGCTTTGGAGGGGTTCGTGTTGTCGGGCTCCATCTTTCTGCGCTTGTTGATAGATTCCTCTCGGTCGTTAGCTTGATCTTCCTTGTTGTCTTTAGCGAAATCCTTACGACGATCTCTGTTACCACGATCTCTGCGATCCATATCCCCACGAGCCCCTAAGCGATCTCGTATATTCTTGGAGCGGTTGTCTTCGTTTGATACTACGGATCTAGCTTCTGATTGTGCACGTGATGATGCTTCAGGTGTAGGATCTCTGCTGGCACGAACCCGGTCTCTGTCCCGATTATTACGAGATACCTCGCGTGAATCACGGTTCTTGTTGTCTCGAGAAACTCCGGAAGGCCCTAAAAATTGGCCTCTAGAGTTATCGTTATTTCCTTTACGAGTATCTTTGTCGTTTTCTCGAGGCTCGCGAGTATCTTTTGTCTTGTTGTCAGATTCATTACGCATATTGCGCGAGCTGGGTGCATTATTACGCCTATTATCGTTTAAATCATTTTGCCGGTTGTGGGTTCTGGGATTCTGACGATCATTAGAGCCAGAGTTGTTGGCTCCGATGGCTTTGTCTCTCTTGTCTTTGTTATTTCCTGCGATACGCCCACTCTCACCAGAAGCTCTATCAGCTCTAGCAGATTTCCTGTCGGCGTTGCTGCTAGTAGATTAGCTAGGTCCTAAGGTCTCCACTTTTGTATTGAGTTTTACCTGTCATTTGAAGCGGGCCTCTCCTGCGGTGTTGCCTCATTAGATTTATTACTCTGGTTCTCCGGTTTCTCCTCAGCAGCACCAACTGGTTTTGTTTCTGTTGCTTCAACTGGGTTTCCTCCACTGTTTTCTCTCTGGAGCATTGGAAAATATTGAGTCAACAAGTCTCAAGCCATCCCTAGAAAGTGCCAACTAACCGGTGGAACGTAGTGGAATTGCTCATTAGCCAACCAGGTAGGTTTTCTTTTGGTTAACTTGGCCTGATATCCGATTGTCAAGATCTTTAAATCCTCCTTCTTCTCAGTCTCAATGATTTTCCCAACGCTCTTCTCAATGCTCAAGCCAATCTTTCTAATGGCAGGGAAAAACTCATCGATTTTGGTCAAAACGAGAATAGCGTTACGCGTCTGCATATACTCGTGAGATTCCAGACAGGTGATAAACGCCTAAACATAACCGTTAATTAGGTGGTCTTGGCTTCTTAGGCAAGAGATGCCTGGTTCACATACCCGATGCAATTTGATATGCCATTTGTATACAACGTGACGGTAGTCCTCATAATCCAATAGATCTTCATTGGGGACTTTTCCGGCAAGGTACTGTCTGGGACCGAGACCCCATTTCTTCTGAAATCCAGGGAGGCCATCACCCTTACCCTCCTGTGCATACTATGGTTAGTCTAACTTGAAGAGTATGGTTTCAACAAATGAGATTACCTTATCGTAAAGTGCCTTCTCACCATGCCAAGCAGAAATGATCGATAACGTTTCACGAAGGAAGATTCCTGCAATACAATGAACTTAGAAACCACTTGGGATTCCTAAATATCAGTAAATATGTTACCATAGAAGTTTGCTTCTTTCTCCGTGCAGGAGAAAATAGCACAAGCAATGTCACTTAGAATACGATCATAGAGGGTCAGACTAGAGAAGTTCGCTGTTCCAATGCTGTGCATCAGTTTGATAAACTTGGCAGCAAACATAGCATCGTTGGCGGAGAACAAGCAACGTGGGTGGACACAGTATTGAATCAGTTGGGTGATTATGTCATATCGGTTAGAGCAACCAATAAACCAGAAGTCTTTCTCAACAGACAGGCGGGCCATTGTCTTTTCGTAGTTGGCAATCTGTGCACCGAGCTCGCGATCCAGTTTATCGATAATGAATTGGGCCTTCTCCTTCTCCTTTTTCTTGCGGTTCATCGAGGTTGAGCCGAGGTCATTTCGTTCATTATCGAGTGCATAGATGATTTGGCGCTGTTTTGCAACCTCTACTTTATATCTATCCTTCGGGATAAATATATCATACAGGCTGAGTTGCCAGAAAGTTACATAGAATTGAGGACTTATTCCCTTCCAAGCTGTAACTGGTAAAATCTCTGTCACGTCGGATATAACACTAGCGAGGCCTTTTTGCCACACGCCAGTGCTTCTATCTTGAGGACCTACAAATTCTCTCTCGACAATAGGCTCAGAAGATTTCGTCTCTTCGGTGCCTTCTGCTTGCGGTTTTTGCACATCAGAGTTCGCATCAGCATTGTCGACTTGCATTGCATCAGCGTCTTGCCCAACATTGGACGTATTTTCATGAAGAGGGGCTAACGGAGTTGGTGTGGTTTCCTGCAAGGAGAGCTGGTATATCAGTTTTGGACGGATGATGTGGAAAGCGACATCTGGTTCGACTTTGCAGGTCAAGCAGAGGTCAATCATAGAAGGAATTAATTTTGAGTAAGTTATTTTGTCGAGATTTGTTGCCAACAGCTCGATGTACTGCATTAGAACTTCTTGACACTCATCAAATAGATTTCCTAGAAGCTTGAGGTGATCGATTGAATTAGGTCCGTAAACACACGTTTCTCTTTGTTGAGATATTAAGATTGCAAGGGCGGCTGCAAGATTCGAGTCTACTAGGGCTCTAGTAAGTCGATTAGAGGATTTTTTGGTACTTTTGACATTGTTCAGTACGGAGAAGGCCTCGCTCTTCAGAGTCTCTCCTCCAGCCATGGCAGCCAGTTGGGCATCGCTAGCACTACTGTATCCTTCGATTCCGGCCATTTTGATAATTAGTTCCTTGAGGACTATTAAATCAAACGAATTGTCGTTCTTGAGCTGATTGGCTACATATTGTAGAATTCCAGTCAAATCCATGAGGGAGTATTTGCGAAATACCGTCCCGCAAAACGAAGCAAGTCCTAAAAACCACATATTAGAGTCATATCAATTAGAAAGCCGATATAAAAGCTGACCTTGCAACCAGTGAGCAATACTGGTTCCGTCACTCTTTAAACGTGGCTTCATCGGATTAGACAATGATTCAAGCATAATATCTATTGAATGGTATATTAGCATTGTAAAATCCATATTGAAAATCCAAAATAGTGTACGTACAGGTAAGTACATCATAACCGAAGGGGGTTAGATACTTGCAAGCGTCGACAACTGGAACAACCAAGTTGTCATAGGCCTGAATTTGATCCAAGACGGTTGTGAAGACAATGGTAGGATTCGAATGGGACACCTTTGCCAGCATACGTCCATACTGTTTGACATTCTCCTTTGATATACGTCTGTTGTGACAAAAGTGTCAGAGCGATGAATTCACAATAAAAATCCCGAACTTACCTCATAATGGATTTAGTATCCTTCACCGTTTTGCTTTTAGCTACTTTGAGTTCAGGGAAATTTTTATACGAATCCATCTTCCATTCGCCATATAAACCATATCTATAATGACCATGAATAAGTATGGATTAAGGTATTGATTGACATACCAATACTAACCGAACAGCATACGGCAAATGCTTTAGCACATTCCAAACTTCATTTACCATTCCTTTAGCGACAAGAGTTAATATCAAATGTTTGGGACATTATGGCCGAACTCGAGTTTACCTGGATTGGCATTGATAAGAGAGATTGTTGGCAGAAAGTAAACTCGAACCATATCAATCCAAGTTTTCTTCAGTGCCCCATTGTTGGAAAATTCCTTCATCACAGCTTTCCCCAGTCTACATAGCTTTCCAACCAAAATAAGATCGCGGGAAATTCGAACGCCAGTGAATCTCAACAACGGATTTAAAGTCTTGTGTACGTCTTCCAAATTAGAGCAACGTACAATGTTTTCGTTCCAATGTGGATAATAGAACTCAAACGAGGTATGTCGTGTGCTTGCTGGCAATTTTGTAGATATCAATGGTACTCTGGTCGGGCTTCCATATTTGTCGTTGCCAGAGCTGGAATGGCGATATTTGGGCCGAAATTTAAGCGCAATAGGATGAGTCAATCGACGGTTCGGGCTATATGCTCGATATACATCTTCAATCATCACATGCATTATTCTACATAAGTTATCGGCAACATCGGGCTGCGTAGCACTCATGTTCGGGAATTTATATAAGAAGAATGAAGCGTGTTGTAGATCTCCTAAAGCGAGCAAGGCCGCCGTTAAACCCGCTTTGTGGTTGGGAAGAGGCCGTGGAGGTGCTGCGGACTAGTCGATATAAAATTTAGCACAAAAGCTGAAGATCGAAAAATATCGAACGAACCTCTGGAATTTCAGCTTCATTGGTACTGAGGATTGAGCCGCCACTTCCATCTCCAGCATCATCATCAACCAATGCGGTCATCATCTGCATTAAGTTAAATATTACTTAACCGTGATAACAATCTTACAGCTCACTAGAGTATACCGTGAGTGCGTTCGATCCAGCACTGAAGGCCTGATCATCCATTTTGTCTTTGAACTTCTTGTATTCGTTTTCAACCTCTTGGTCCTCTGGTGATAACTTTATAAATCAAGAGGTTAGGTAATAGTATGGGAAATTACACCATAAAAGGTATTTCTTACATGAGGATAAATATCGCTCAAGTCAACAAAGCCCTCCTTGATAAGCAGCGCAGTAACGGCGTATAGTTCCTCGGGAGTCTCCTCTTCCACGTCAGGATTCTAGAAATCAACCAAACAAGATTAAGAACAGATCGCTGAATAATTGTGAAAGATTCATTCGTACGGAGTAATAGCTGTATTTGAAGCCTAGGATTTGGCCGCACACTTTGCTTCCGACCTCTCCTGATCCGAGCATCGAGTCAACCGGTATACTATCAACATTAGACCTAACAGGGGCTTGTGACACTCGCGGTAACCAAGAAGACTTTTTCAAGAGTGCGAGAAAGAAACGATAATGCTTGGCGACATTGGTGATAAAAACTTCCAAAATCACATCGAGCACTCTGTTAGGATCAAGGTCAAAATAGCCTTCGAAGGATGAAGGTAAGTAAAACACACACACACGCAGCGACACGATTTAAAAACAAAGTACCGATTAAAGTCATAACGTTCTGCAACACTTCATCAACTCTCTCTTGTATGGCGGACTCCTCTTGACTATCAAAAGATGAATCAATGCGGGATGTCAATTCGGTGATCAATTTTGCATATCCCTCGGACTCTTCGCGTAACAGGTTGAATTTCTGCTGCTTATATCTGGAAAAATATGCAGCAGGTTAATACAAAAGAATCAATGATACACAGCGCAATAGTTTTGGTAACGTACAGTAGTGATGTGTTGATTCGAATGGCTTTTTTGTTAAACATTCTAAACGAAGCGATAAGCCCAACGGTCTCCAAAAACTGCATTTCCAAACGCTCTTTCATCATGACAGTTGATATGAAATCTTTGTTCTAGTAGCGAGACATAGTTTGAGTAAAAGTAAAAGATCACATTGATAGAATGACACTTACCAAAACGGCTTTGGTTACTTCGACTAATCTCTGTCTTTCAGTCTTGAATTCAGGCTCCTCAGTCTCCATGTCTAACAGCCAGATGGTATCGATGATGGAGGCTCCAATGTCTTGTTTCGAACCATGTTCTTGATGTATGTCTTGCAGAAAGGATACCACTTCCGGAGCGGTCAGTTGGTTAAATTTCACAAATTTGTACAGACTTTCGTGAATCGCACGTGACAAAGGGGCAACAGTTGCATTGGGGGCGGATTGGTTAAGTAACTCATGGATTTTTTGTAATCTTCATTCATTGAAAAAGCCGACAGGGTGTTAGAAAGGACTCACAGTGGTTTTAATGGTCTCATACGAATCGCGAGTTTCTCAGTAGCGATCTCGAATCCGTGTTGGAACTGGTAAATGTAGTAAACTTACGCCTGTGATTTTCCTGCTGCGTCCCAAGTAGCGACCAGATCGTTTGTAATAATGGAAGTGGGGAACACCATGATAGCACAGGTTGTAGTTAAAACCTATGTTTTACTTTGAAAATATGAAAGTTGGAACTTTGTAAAAAAAACAATATAAGCTCAAAGAATAGTAAACTGGAGCAGAAGCTTCTATCATGAATTAAAAACCGTCAGGGGTTTTAGAGCTAATCATCATTATTTTCCTCGTATTGCTACCCAAGTCACGTGATTCAGGTGAAATCGAGCATTCAATAAGAATCTGAATAATAAGTGAATAAATCATACGCAATCTTCACGAAGAATTTGTCGAAAATTTCCAACCAAAATGGAGATCAAAGCGATTCATCCCGAGCCCACTCGAGATTTCAGAATCATGCTCATCCACTCCATCACGACGCGAACAAGCGCGGGATCCTAGCCATTTTTGCGAGCCAGTAGTGGAGTAAAAAATTTAGCCAACAGCCATTTCAGATAAACACCATTTTCGAGAGCGCGCGTCAGGCAGAAGGGCGCTATCTCGGTTAGCATTGGTTCAGGTATGTAAATAGCTTTCCTGGTGCTGAATACCCAGCTTTATATCGATATATATATATGGCCGAAACAAGCAAGGAAAACACTGGAGCAGATCAGCATGGTTGCCGCCCTATAGAAAGCACAGTAGTGACGCACCCCTATAGTACGCGTAGATAGCCAAAGCTAATGCTACACTGTATCGTATATTCATATTCAGCAGAGCTTCTCCTTTAGCCTGCTCTGCTCTTCCATAGTGTACTTGTGACTCCATGTAAACTACATTGACGAGGACGGCATTTATTTCGGCAGGTGATGCCTAGCATGTCGACTCAACAGCTCAAACTTGAAGTTACTCAAATGAACCTCACAATATTGTATATATATCTACGTTTATAGTTCCATGGTTTCTGTGTATTGCTCCAGCCCAAGGCATTCAGTGATTCTCTTCTGATTCTCTAAAAATGAGCCAGGCCAATAACACAATTCCAACGGCTCGACGGGCACGTTCCTTAGGTCGCATCTCTATCTCTAGCATAACCGGCCTCAGGACGTTTGCTATCTCTACACCAGTTAGAATTCAACAACCTACGCTAAAGATATTGACTGTTCATACATGCGTAGCTGTAATTGGGCCAAGCTACCAAGGGAGAGTAGAGAGGGCTCTTGCTGTCATATGGTCGATGAGTTTACCAAATGCTAACCGTGGTCGAATTTTGGTGGGAAAATGTGGTTTGGGGATTGCTGATTCATTGATGTTGTATGGTGCATACAACTGGATATAGTATGACCGAACCATGCATCTGAGTCATATGGAGAATATCTCAATTTGGATCTCTGAATCACTTTTTCAGTTGGAGTATTTGGTATGCAATCTCTATAGTAGGATGCTACACCTTATTGCTCACTATTTTTATCGTTTGTTTTAATATAATTTGAGGGTTTGTCGACTTTTCCTGGCTTGCAGGACTAATCCGATGTCTGGTTATATGCAAATCAGATTATCTGAGCTACGATGGTCAATTTTGGGATAAAAAGCATCACTCTGCTCCATCTCCTCTTGTAACTGATATTCTTCAACATGGTGGAAGCTTCTGTCAGGGCTCCGTTACTACCTAAGACCACTGGTTCCGATTCGGACGGTACAAGAACCAACAGATTGGTTGCAAGCCTCAAGAGGCAGTGGTTTTTGGCCACTCTCATGTGCGGAATATTATTTGCTTATCTCTACCCTAGTCTGGGTAGAAAAGGCGGCCCTCTAAAGACAGGTTTTTACATTCCTTATGTTCAAGTCTGAGAATACCTTTTAACCTTGTGTAGAATATACCGTTAAATACGGAGTTGTTTTCTTGATATTCCTTCTGAGCGGCCTCTCCATGAAGACCAGAGTCCTTGCACGTACTCTTTTAATGTGGCGGCTTCACACAGGCAAGTGTTATTACTTACTGAGCCATTCTTTATGCGTAGTGTCTTAATGCGTACTTTCACTTAGTGGTGCAAATTATATCGCTCTTCCTTATCCCTTTCTTTGTATATGGTGTCTCAAGACTACTAAATTTGACTCCGATCAACAAGTATCTTCTAGCTGGGTATGTTTAAAGGCCATGGAACTGTTATATCGTTTCAAGCCATGCTAAAAAATCACTTCAGCCTTATTGTCATGTCTTCCACACCAACAACGATCTCTTCCAACGTTGTCATGACCAAATCTGCGCTTGGGAACGAATCTGCGGCGTTGACCAATGCCACCCTTGGAAATGTCCTCGGCGTTTTTATCTCGCCTTTGCTTTTCTACGGGTTGATCGATGAATCTCTAGTTCCACACACTGGCTCAGATACTTCCGTTGGATTGTTGAGGGTATTTTTAGAGTTGGGGCTAACTGTAATACTCCCAGTTATTATTGGACAGATCATCCAACTTGCGACTCCAAATGGAGTGGCCTATCTACAAAGCAAGATCAATTTCTCCACTTTAAATAGTCTGAGTTTGATTATTTTGATCTGGAGTGTTTTCTGTGATACCTTTTCCAACAAAGAGCTCCAGATTGGTTTAGGTTCTTTGGCATCAGTTATTGCACTTGATGCGGTATTTTTTGCAATCTTCAACAGCTTCTCCTTCCTTGTTTCGAGGATCCCAGCTCTTGGCTTTTCTCGTCCTGATACCGTCGCCATTATGATGTGTGCAGGAACCAAAACGGTATGTGTTGTCGAACGTTTGTTCACCATGACAAGGCTTAACAAGTTGCAGGTCAGCCTAGGTGTCCCGCTATTAAACCTCCTTTTTGAAGGTAACCCGAATATTGGTGTGATGACCATCCCGTTGCTGGTTTATCACGCTGAGCAGCTGATATTTGGTGCAGTGCTCATTGACTACCTCAAAAGCTGGGTAGAGTCAGAGCCTGACCGTGATGCGTGAAGCAACCCATTCCATAGGAATTCTTCCAGCTGGACAAAGATCTGCATCATAATAACATACTTGGATGCACTATGGGGAACCATAAATGCCAAAATGTGTTTGCAGAACTCTGCTTATCAGTGGACTGGTGTAATTTATTTGGTGTTTGCCAATAAAGGATGCTGAGAGGTTTCGCATTACTGCAGACTAGGGCTTCCACGTGGTTCTCAGCAGCCGGTGGTAGTTTCATTTTCGGTGGAGATTGGCGACCATTACCATCGATTCAGGGGGTGCCCGACATCTACCATTGATTGTAATGGGCGCAAAGAGGGCAATATCAGGGCTGGTTGGCTTGCTGGCTATAAATAGCAGAAGCGGGAAAATGGTGGTTTCATGTACATGGTTGCTATCCAGACGGGTGTCTGGCAAGTGCGTCAGATGGGCCCTTGTACAATATAGTAGAAGCCAGTCCGTCGAAAGCGTGCCCGCTCCTTCTCTACCCGCGAAAATAACCTAGATCAGCCGTGGTCGCTCTCTTGAATGGGACATGGACAGCGCTATTTATTTCACTCAATCAAATACTGCTATTGCTAGTCATGATACATGCTAAGCCCATCCGTTCCTAGTTACACCGAAGGCAGGGATGAACTTTTAATTAATAATCGGGGATACGCTAGTCAGTGAAGGCTTCCTAGACGCAATAGCTACAGATCTATCTAGAAAACCATACGGACTTCACCAAGTGGTCTAACGGTTGGAGAGAACGAGTTCTAAGAACTGGTGCATTTGTTAACATCGTTAATAATACATCAGGAGGGTAGCACATATTTGCTTTTACCTGTTCGTAATTAATGAGAATCCACCCGTCACTATCGGTATCGAAGCGACGGAACGATTCAGTTAGCGAGCGGATGGTCACACAAATCTGAATAAAATTGTCAAAGGACACGTCTCCTTTACCTAGAATATCACCCATGAGCGTAAGTTTCCATACCGTGGAGTGCTCAATTTATATGTACGTATGTGTTAAAGAAGTACCTCTGCTGTCGTATTTCAGGATCAATAGGCGAACAAACTGTGGTGTGAGATTGTAACCAAAGGCTCTCAGAGCGTCCTGCAGCTCTTGTGCGTCGATGTATCCGCTGTGATCTTTATCGAAGCCTAGGAAGCATTTTTGCCAGTCTTCAATATAGCGCCATAAACCAGCAAACTCTTGGTAGTTGATGGTGCCGTTATGGTCACGATCAAACATGTTGATCATCAAGCGAACCGTCTCCATGTTAAAAGGCGTCCAGCTTCCTAGCAACATTAGCAGATGTTAGAAGCAACGTTACATGTTACAGAAAATGCCAAAGGTACCGTTTGACAAAGCAACTTGGAGTTCTTGGGCAGTAATATCTCCTGAATTGTCCCTGAACAAGAAGTTTAGTTCATAGAATTCCCCATGAGATGATCTATCATATTCGTCCTACCTATCAACGGATTGGAACCAGGCCAAAAGCCTACGATCTTGTTGGAATGAAGCACAATTGCTCACAGATGAGTACTTCGTTTACTCTTTACAATTCATGTATGCAGTTACTTCCACTTACCATCATGAGAAGAGTTCATTGCCGAGGTTACAAAGGTAGGTCTATTCGCACAGATGATATATAGATTGGGCTTACCGCGCGCTTCATGTGATTCATCGCCAGATGATATGTTTGTAGCTGCAAAAGTGTGTTTTTACCTCAAAGCCCAATCAAATCAGCAATGCATGCCAACTCGTTGGTTTAAGATTCTAAATCGGGATTTATCTTCAAGTTTAGATACATATGACAGCGTTCAGTTTGGTCCAGGAGATGAGCGTTGCATGGTAAGGTTTATCAAAGCCTATAAAAGGGTTAGTCCTATGGGTTTAGATGTTACACCGTTGGAAATCCACCAAATACCATCGAATCTATCTCCGCGCTCCAAATGGAGCTATGGATCCTATGTAAGACAATGCCTATTTTGATCACACGTACACTAGCCGACATTGCCCACTTGCTGGGCTGGGGCTTCCTGTCGAGCAAAGGAAATTGCAAACGAAGTATGAGAGATAGCTATATATAGGCGGACACGACAGAAGGACCTGCAAAATGCGCATGATAGTTTTCACCTTGTGTCTCATCACATTAATAGTATCTACCTTATCGGTTCCGATTACTGACTTCCTGGCCCGCCCTGTCCGCTACGACAACCACAAGCTGATCCAGCTGAAGCGCTCCGACGCCGCTCTAGATTTCATTAGCAAGAACAACCTGGACATCTGGCACAAGGCGTCCGATGTCCTCCATGTTCGCGCATCTCCCAAAGACCTGGAGAGCCTTGCCGAGTTCTCCCCCGAGGTCCTGATCGAGAACATCCAGGAAAGCATTGATCTCGAGACAAAGTCGTTGAAGCAAGCTGCCCTCGCCAAACGTGCGGTGGACGATGCCACCTGGTTCCAGAGCTACCACACCTTCACCGACATTGTCCAATGGCTGCAGAATCTCTCCCAGAAGTACCCTGACCTGGTGACCCTTGTTCCTTCCATCGGCAAGACCACCCTCGGAAAGGACATCCCCGCCCTCAGGATAACCAGCAAAAACGGCGCAACAAAGAAGAAGTTCTGGTTCCAGGGACTCCAACATGCCAGGGAATGGATCGCCACCACCACCATGCAATACGTGGCCGACGGGCTTGCCTCGGGATATGCCACGGATGCGAGCACCAAGAAGCTTCTCGACGAGGCCGAGATCATCATCATTCCAGTCTCGAATCCCGATGGCTACGAATACACCTGGAATGGGGATCGTTTGTGGCGCAAGAATCGTCGCAACAACGGCGGCGGAGTCTACGGAGTAGACACGGTAAGTATCATGTTCAGGTATATGGTGAAGTGCGACCAGCCATGGGGATGTGCGCGGTGGTGGACTGCAGTGATGGGGCAGATAAAGACTACGTGATGTAGAGCAAGGGGATATCGAGCGTTAGGGGACGTCATCGAGCCCCATACCTCTTGCTGGTAACGGCAGCTCGGCCACTCCTACGTCGAAGTCCCCCAACGGCCCACTCTATTCCATCTCTCTTGACGGGAGTGTTGCAAGGACAACCTAATGTCCACCACTGCCCTCCCCCCCACTGGTGTCGCACACTTGCCAGCAAGCAACAACCGGAATACTGAACATATTTTTGATGTGTAGAACAGAAACTGGCCTGATCATTGGAACAAAGGAGGCTCCTCTACCAATCCCCGAGATGAGACCTATATGGGACCATCCGCCGGTAGCGAGCCTGAAGTGAGGGCGTTGATGAACTACTTCCTTCAACTAGGTAATATTGTTGGGGCCATTGATTACCACTCCTACGGTGAGCTAATCATGTGGCCGTATGCATGGATAGACATGGATCCCATGGCAGTCTCTCAATATATTCTACTTGGAAAAACCATGAAAAATGCTATACAACATGTAAATCCCCAAGAACGGTACCAGCTTCAGCAAATTAGCAAACTGTATATCGCTTCGGGAAGTTCATCCGACTGGTTCTATGGTGATCATGTCTCTCAAGCTCAAGGATTTCATGGCATCTCGATAGCAGTAGAGCTTTCGCCTGCTGATCAGCAGGGAGTATCCAACTTCATACTACCGGCTGAGAATATTGTGCCCGTTGGCAATGAAACACTTCACTCAATAATTGCATTCATAGAGTACGCACTCGCTGGAAAATTCGTGGCCAAAAGCTGATGCACACGGAGCTTCGTATTTCCGCATTAGATCCACCCGATACGCAACAATCATATAGGAATCACATGTGAATACTTCTACTGACATTCCTTGTAGAAATGCTTTTTAATTGATTATTGAAGACATCTTGTAAACAACACCACCAAAGAAAATGAACCAAACTGTTAGGGTTAATACCGCTGTTGTAAAAGTAGCGGCATGTGTGCAGTGAAGTGTGCATCTATTGGTACTCGAATCTGAGGAGTATGTTATGCCTTCGATTGCTCGCTCGATATAGCACTGCTATTCCTTCGTACCAATATCAAAAAATGAGTAGCAACATACATAGCACTAGTACAGGCCCAGTATTGAAGTACAGCTAGGTTAAGGTTGCAGTAGTATTTGAGGAATATTACTATTTATCTGACAAAGGTATAGCACTGTTAAGTCATTTATTTTGAATCGTAGGATTCAAGTTTCATACGTTAATTGGAACGACGATAATGTTCCTCATTTCAAATCAGTTAAGTGTTGATGGGGTTGGCAAGAACACTGTTAATGAACACCTTGAGAGACGCCAAAGTTTGCTTTCCTACAGGGATGATGTTCTGGGGTGGAAGAACAAATCCGGGGTTATTCTGCTTGGGAGATAGTTCTACAGTCAATGAAGTGCTTCGGAACTTCTGCTTCTGAAGAACCTCATCACTATAGAACCAATCTGCAGCACTGCCTGATGCAATATACAGATCACTGATCTGTTGGGCAACATACTGCTCATTAGGATTTACACCACGAATGGCACTCTTCATATTCTTGGCCAATGTAGTATAGGGTGCCACAGTAGCGGGATCGGTGTAAGTCCAGCCATATGGCCACATGATCAACTCACTGTAGGAGTGGTAATCAATGGCACCCACGATTCCAGTTTGCTGGAAATAGTAGTTAATCAATGCCTTCACTTCAGGCTCGCTACCGGCGGATGGTCCCATATAGGTCTCATCTCGGGGATTGGTAGAGGAGCCTCCTTTGTTCCAATGATCAGGCCAGTTTCTGTTCTACACATCAAAAATATGTTCAGTATTCCGGTTGTTGCTTGCTGGCAAGTGTGCGACACCAGTGGGGGGGAGGGCAGTGGTGGACATTAGGGTGTCCTTGCAACACTCCCGTCAAGAGAGATGGAATAGAGTGGGCCGTTGGGGGACTTCCACGTAGGAGTGGCCGAGCTGCCGTTACCAGCAAGAGGTATGGGGCTCGATGACGTCCCCTAACGCTCGATATCCCCTTGCTCTACATCACGTAGTCTTTATCTGCCCCATCACTGCAGTCCACCACCGCGCACATCCCCATGGCTGGTCGCACTTCACCATATACCTGAACATGATACTTACCGTGTCTACTCCGTAGACTCCGCCGCCGTTGTTGCGACGATTCTTGCGCCACAAACGATCCCCATTCCAGGTGTATTCGTAGCCATCGGGATTCGAGACTGGAATGATGATGATCTCGGCCTCGTCGAGAAGCTTCTTGGTGCTCGCATCCGTGGCATATCCCGAGGCAAGCCCGTCGGCCACGTATTGCATGGTGGTGGTGGCGATCCATTCCCTGGCATGTTGGAGTCCCTGGAACCAGAACTTCTTCTTTGTTGCGCCGTTTTTGCTGGTTATCCTGAGGGCGGGGATGTCCTTTCCGAGGGTGGTCTTGCCGATGGAAGGAACAAGGGTCACCAGGTCAGGGTACTTCTGGGAGAGATTCTGCAGCCATTGGACAATGTCGGTGAAGGTGTGGTAGCTCTGGAACCAGGTGGCATCGTCCACCGCACGTTTGGCGAGGGCAGCTTGCTTCAACGACTTTGTCTCGAGATCAATGCTTTCCTGGATGTTCTCGATCAGGACCTCGGGGGAGAACTCGGCAAGGCTCTCCAGGTCTTTGGGAGATGCGCGAACATGGAGGACATCGGACGCCTTGTGCCAGATGTCCAGGTTGTTCTTGCTAATGAAATCTAGAGCGGCGTCGGAGCGCTTCAGCTGGATCAGCTTGTGGTTGTCGTAGCGGACAGGGCGGGCCAGAAACTCGGTAACTGGGGCCGAGAAGACGCTAGAGGCGGATAAAAGAATCAAGGAGAGGAGAGTAGAGTAGCGCATTTTGATGGGAATACCCTGGGCATTCGTTGGAATTTTATAGTTGTTGCTCTTTTGTATGTCGAATGGGCACCGCAATCGATGTAGTGTCGTTATCTCTCTCCAGCCGTTATTACAATACTGATTGTATTTGATATACGTTTCCATGAGTGTTGCCTAGTAGCAAGCGATTCCTTACGAATGGCTAACTTGTTTTAGAAAGGTACAGTAATTTCTCATAGATCCTCAAAATGGGAAAGGTCTGAGAAATTTCCCCTCGCCAATGGCTTGAAAATACAAATATAACCCAAATAACGTGATTAGCATGTACGATCATTTGCCAAAACCATACCAAGCTTAACAGATCTTGCCCTAAAGGGCACAAGGTCACTTGCGTTTGCCAAACATGTCACTGTTGTACCAGATAATCATAAATGAATACCAGCACGAGAAGATCATGGACTGTTTCGATTTCTGGTATTTCTATCCTTGTCCATGGTCTGGCTGATTTTAATCGTGAGTAGACGCTATGCTGTAGCTGATGCTTTGAAAACCGAACCGGTTCCAGGTAGCGATTCAACAGGATCCAAGCTACTCACCATGCATATGTCATGTAATGCATTTCTACTAACAGTAGTATAGTTGCTCAGTAGCGACCTGATTCGGCTACAAAGTATCCAGCTTGATATGCTCACCAACACCCGAGGTTTCTCTTCAAGCAATAATATGAACATCAATAGGTAACGAAAGGAAGCATGGGTGACCTGCGTCAGTCACTTTGTCACAAAAAGAGCAGCTACCATGTTCTCTGCTCCGCAAAGCGTCGTTATAAAGGTAATTTACTGTTAACCAGTTCTCAACTGCAGGCGGAGTGAGGCCAAGCTAGAGAGATTGGGCTTTGCTAGATTTCATCACCGCGAATATTCACGACGTTTTGTGTACTGCCGATCGATTTATCACATGATGAATATCGTGAGTACTTCTATACGTGCTTTATTCAGTTGGTTAACTGAGAATCCCGAAGTTGCTTTAAAAGCGCAAAAACACGAAGCTAACTGGATTTAACATTCGTAGAAGCATCCTGATTCGTTCATTGTCCTATCTACTTTTCCCACCAGCAAAAACGAATCCTCACTTACCACACTATGCATTCATAGTATCATAGATACATGTTCTTTGGAGGTCGGGACTGAAACAGAGCCACATTAAGGCAGTTTCGAGTAGAATCCGAGACATTCGAATGGCTAACATTATCCACGACCGGTTCAAGCTTCATATAGGTCCTATTGAGGCCACTTTATATCGCAACCAACCTTCCTAACCTGAACAGAGATACATCACGCCATTTGCTTCGAAGGGGATTAGAACGAGGCCTTGGTAGGCTTGTTGAACTTGGTGTAGCACACGCTTGAACTAGGATGGGAATGGGTGCGAAAAGCTCAATCCGGCGTTTTTTTTGGAAAGATCCATTCCTTGGATGGCTCCAGTACAACGAAGGCAGAGTAAGAATACACAACATTTCAGCTGATTGAACACTGTCCATACCAACTTCAATAGACATATTCCACTTTCTCAACTGGACAGTTCGTAATTCATCAATGGACATGGCGATAGGTTACCCCATATCCATTTGGCCGTTTGCTACGAGCTCCTACCTAACTTCAAAGTAGCGTGAGTACGAGCCAATTTAGCAAAGTGATTATCTTGTGAGAATTTCCGAAGAATTCCCATTCCCTGCCATTGTTTACATCGAATATTTACAGTTCCATGTGCATTTGCCTCTATTTCCTCAAACAAAGTAGTACCAAGTGTAGTATAGCATGAAATCTCTGGGACTTGAATCCTCCTTTCAACATCGTATTTCTCTATTATTCAATGTCTTGCAACTATAATGGCAACTACACCATTATGTGCAGCTTTTATGATGGCATTGATACTATCAATGCTTTCATCTTACAGGTAACTACTCTAATTACCTCTATATATCCTGCTTCTGATGTTTGCCACAACCTAGTTCCTCTCATAGCAGAGACAGCGCTCACTCACAGTAACTGCATGGAAATTTAAAAAGAACTATTTCTTCTTCTAGTAATGCCACTTACTAGAACATTCTATTCTTTTTAATAGATTCAATGAGCACGTGGCTGTGCTTTGTATTTTGTATATACACAGGACAACTAGGAGTACATGTATACCATGTCATTATTCATTTCTAATTCTATAGAATGATAAATTTCAGAGCTGTACCCTTAATACTGATTTCCACACTATCATCAGGTATTTGTAGCTTTTTTGTGAGAAATCCTTGCAAGAAAATGACCATTGTGTATATTTGCAGTCTAAGCCTCCTAAACAGCCTTCTATGAGCTGAGTTACATACAACCTGGGACATATATTCACTACATGTCTTGGTTTTGTTGTAAGAGCTTTAGAGGTATTGGGAGTGATTGGCAGAGCAAACAAATTTTGTGAGTTTCACTCAATAGTCTATTGAGTGTAAAGTATTATTGATACTTTTGAATAGTTTTGGCAAACCAAGCATGTAAAACAAGCTGAGAGAGATCCCAAGTGCATGTATGCAGGATTAGGGGCCTCTGGAAAATTTAGCAAGTTTTCATGTTAGGGGTGTTGTAAGAGTCTTGGAGATATTGGAAGTGATTGGGAGGACAAGTAGATTATGTGGTTTTCACTTAATGATTTATTGAATGTAAGAGTAGTATTTATACTTTTACATGGTCTTGGCATTACAAACACGTAGAATAGGTTAAGGAAGGTCCCAAGAACATGTGTGCAAAGTTTGGAGCTGTTTGGACAACTTATCTGATTTTCATGTTCTGGGTAAATATTCTAAGTAAATCCCGACAAGGAATTTGGTCAGTATTCTCTAGGATTTGAAGGTAATGATCTAAGTGACTAAGTTAGGTGAATATTTAGGTGGAATTCCGAATTTTTACAACAAGGGGTACCTAATATTTTAGTAAAATATTACAAGTAAATCCCAACTGAGAGTTTATGCAAGACATTCCAAGATTCATACACTACAATCCAAGTGACCAAGCTAATGGAATACTTAGGTGTAATTACAAAATTTACATGTTTTGCCATCAACACATCAGATGGTGTATACAAATCACCACTTTGAGCAATGCTCTTTCACATCTTCATTGATAGTGCACCATATTGCACTAAGTTTCCCCATGGGCCACATTCCGTCGCCTGACCATGCAGACAAGAAATACATGGAGAGTACCATCCTAATGACAGTGTAGACCCAACAGTTATCTATTTAGAATCTAGTTTATTAGTGGCTAATACATCCACGATACTGGGCCGGGCTCCAGAATTACCGTGGTTGCTGCAGCTTTATCAACAATGGATCATGCAATTGTATTGGTGCCACTGCGGGATACAAATTGGGTAGCTTTGTCCAGCTTGAATGCATTAGAGGATAAATACACATCTTGGAGACTAATTAACCTTTATACACAACATACATGTGGAAATACTACTATATATTCGCCTCGGAAGTAACGCCTTGATTCAAAAGTATTTGGTAGCACTCAGCTCTCTGTAAAGTCTAGATTATCTCGAACGCAGAGGTTGTACAGCAGTTATCTCACTATTTTTTTGACGTTCAAATACTGTTCAAGCTTGGTGAGAAATACTGGATTCTCCACCATCATATCATCTACAGAGAAGAATCCGGCTTTTGAGCACCTATATATAATACGCCCCTGCAAATGGAAATTGTAAATGTTGAATTTATCTCCCAGTAAGAAGCAAAGCCTTTGCAAACTTGACAATGACAGGTTCGGTTCATGTGATGGGAAGAATCCAGAGCACTTGACCATCACGCTATGCAGAGTTGCCAGTGTTTCTTAGATAGATTAAAAACCAGCGCGTCACCAAGCGGTGAGCTTTACAGATTTTTATGTAGTATAATACAATCGCATGATTTTTCAAACAACAACCGGGTTTTAATGCTTACACAGCACTTAAATGCTCAGAATCTCCAAAGCTGTTTAGAAGTCACCCTATCTGTGATCAGGCTTCGGCAGCTGCACGTCGCCTTGTCAAGTCAGCAAATGTCCGGGTTTTCCTCAAACGACAAACTCCATGGCAAATGGGTTCTGGCCCACACAACGGAATATCGTACATGCCAGCCTTGATTTTTGCCAGAACAGTAAATAATGTGTATTATAGCCTGTACGCACCGCGTTGCGAAATCTAGCCGATTGTCCCATCGAAGTTTCCTATGCTTGGATCAAAATTCTGGAATCTAGCTAACATAATCTGACTCGCCTGCCAGATTGCACCTAGAGTAAATCAACTGTCGCACCTTTTGCAAGGCTGGACCTCCTTCCAGCGCACGCTAGTGTTGAACCACTCCGTAGATGGGCCATGGGTGGGATCAGTCACGTCGGCCCTTGATGATCCATCAGCTCCGCAAAGATTATATTCCACAATTAGATTGGCAAGCTTCATCTGTCCACATATATGCAATTTAGGGATGCAAGCTCCAATATAATCAGGGAACCCTCAGATCACCTATATAGAGCATACCCCAAATCACTGTCTCCGAGATCTTTGGTTGGATGATGATTAAGGAAACCGTGTTTCATCATGAAACCTCGAAATCGGAGTTCCCGGGTCACGTTGTTCAACCTCCACTCATTCCAGAATTTCATATTATGGAACCAAACCTTACTGTAGAAGTTCTATCATCAATACCGAGTGGGGAGTGCTAGCGCATGGCATGTGTTACACGCTAAACCTCCGAATTCAAATGCAGGATCAATTGTCCGAATTCAACACACATGCTCACGCACATTGGGCACCGGAGATGGTGGAATAGGAGGACTGGGACCCATCCAAGGGATGCTGGAAATGAGTAATCCGCTCTTGACGCAGATGAACAGCATAAGGGGATCAATCGAAGGCACGTCCAGGTAAATCGTGGTTCATGGTGAAGGTTGAGAATTTATTTCAGTGGTATTTGCAAGGCTTGAAGTCAAGCAACAGTTCTATAGGGATTTATATATCAATAATAAACACAGAGGTATCGTTGGCTGGCTATATACACGACGTAAGAATAAGTGGAGCTGGCTTGGGTTATCATCCACCGAAAGGAAAGTGATTTGTATGATATACATTGCTTTAACTACAAAGGTTTTGCATGAGGAGATGTGGCTTATTTAGGAGTGGACTTCGCTTAGCGGGCTCGAGAGGTTAACAGCTGAGGATGTGGGTGGTGTCAGCGAAGAATTGTTGATAACTTTGATCAAGAAGCTCGGCTAGTCTCACAAACTCGATTTTCTGTTCATCAGGGTACGCATCGACCGCGGGAGAGGCTATGAATGTCTCTAGTTCCTGCCTGGCAATCTCTGTCGAGTAGGTCTCGTAATCCAGGCTGTGCAAACAGGTATAACCAGCATTCTGTTTAGAGCCTGATTTAGAATGGCGTTTGAACGTAAAGAGTCGATAGATACAAAGCATTCTGTTCTGGAATGGCCTAAGGTGATGCGAATGAATTTTATGATGAGGTTGGAGAGGATGGTTAAGCCAACAGCGACAGGCCCGTCAGGAGGTATTTATAGCATACCAGGCTGCACTCATACTGCAGGTATTTCTCCTACTTGCACCGTAATACGATGGGATTTCCTAAAGCATCGATATAAAGCTTCCCTTGCTGAATAATTATCGGGAAGTAATGGTTTCCATACATATTGGGGGTTCGGATTTCTAAATTGGAGAGGAACGTGGACTGAATAGGAGAATCGAAAGTGGGTAGTACAGCCCTTGCTGCGATTAAAATGGCCCTTCAAACAAGTTCCCTCCTTTATGAAGATGATTCTTTGTTATGTAGGACGGGACCAAAAACCTTTATCAGTGGTAGAGAACCAATGACAACCCCTAGCAATAAATTGAATGGATACCAGTCTAGATATTTAATATGAACTTGTCCAGAATACAATGGGTGTCACACATTAGCTTTGTAAAGTGCAGAAAGAAACATGCACACATTCACAACTATGACAAAGGTTACCGTGTGAAGATTTGGCCAGGCCACTTCACTGACTTTGGACCAGAATGCCGTGCTTCCATGGAAACTCAAGCCTATTGTTCATGCTGGGCGGAGATGGGTATCAATATGGGATTGCATCCACAGCGAGAAGTGGATGATACGCAAGACAAAGGGGTGTACACATAATAGCCAAGATCCTCACCAATCACCAGTCCGAAGTGGCCTATCCAATGGCCTAGGGTTTATTTAGTTATAGCGCGGCAACCTTGTTAATACTATGATGTAGCTGATACGAGGAGGGTTTCAAATCGGCTATTAGCAACTCTGGCATATTTTGACCCTGAGACAAAGCCCAGCCTTTAATTTGAGCCGCACACACCAACAAAAGAATCGAGGGCCACTGCATTATGCCTTAGCATCGCCAAGATTGTGTTAATATGACTTGCCTCGTGGTCTGACTTCAATCTCAATCCCATGGCCAAATGAGACATCAAGGTCATTGCACTATTCCTGGGTTCTCCTGCGAGACACTACATCTGGTCATATTAAACCAGTATAAGCCGAGCTCAGACATGCTGGTGACCACGATGTTTGAGCATCTCTAACTCTATTTTAGCTCGATTGTGGAAAGTTCCTGCACCCAATACGCCAGATGAGCATGACTCCGATCAAGGATTTTACCTACAGAGACCCCTCCCACCCATGGTTGTAACCTAGGTAACCCAAACGCACCAGGCTCACCATTGCTATTAATAGATCGGTCCATTGGAGCGATTTGGGAGTCCATGATCTGTGAGATTCCCAAACGCACTACACCTGTTGGTGCGAACATCGCCAGATGTGATTCGGTCCGACGCTAGGCATCAGGCCACAACACACGTTACACATCCTTTGAGTGGGCGATGGGCTGGACCTGATTGGTTATGGGCTACTCATGCATCCAGTGAATTCAATGTGTGCAGGCGGCCAGGCAACATGCCGAGGCACCCTGTTACTGCTTTGTTTGCTTTTTTTGGGACAGGGCGTGCAATGATGGGTCAAGAGGGATGGACGGCTGCACTTCGTATACTCAATTTATTAGCACAAATAAGGGCGAGCCTCAATACCGCTAAGGCGCAACACAGGCACGCAGTATACCGCTGATCATTACTGCCTCCACGACAGCCCGTGAAGCTAACCTTACACATTCTAATGAAGGGCATTGCCTTAGCAATTGCTTGGCCCAAAACCATGGGGACACCGACACCGACACCGGAATGATCATTCGAACAAAAAAGGCCACAAAAACGGCTGTAAATAGAGGGGGTTAGTCTATGGCTCATGCTCCATGATTGGATCGTCCTCTTTTTTGGGTAACTGTATGATATCTTGTACTTGCTGATCCACCTATCCTAGTTGTATACGGCCATCGAAATACGAGGCCGACTGTAGTTATCATCGCTTGGCACGATCAGTACTCGATCTCTTTACCATCCCAGGCAAGGAACCTGCCGTTATGACGGGCGCTCAATTGTTGCAGCACTTGAAAGAGGTGATTTGCTGCCACGTCGGGCGTGAAGAGGCTGCTTTTTGCGATGTTGGCCTGGAATGGTGCCGAGAGGCCTGTATCCACGGTGCCAGGGTGAAGACTGACGGCAAGTGATTTCCGCTTCCGGTTGTTGAACTCCCGGGACAGAGTCCTGGTGAATTGGTTTACAGCAGCCTTGCTGCATCTGTAAGAGTACCAACCACCCAACCTGTTATCCCCTATCGACCCGACACGTGCCGAAATCGAGGCGAATACGGAGAACTCTCCAAGAAAAGGATCTTCTGGATTTGCGTCTTGACACAGCAGCGGGACAAAGTGCTTGGCCGACGCCATGGGGCCTAGAGTATTGATTTGGAATGTCTCCAATGCCGCATGCATATCCATTTGCTCGATCGCCTTTTCTGCGTGAAGAATCCCTGCAACATTCAAGAAAAGTTTGACTGGCTTGTCGCCATAGGTGTATTGGACTTGCTTGGCAGCCGCCCTAATCGTTGCTTCGTCGGTCACATCAAGTGGAAGGATGGTTAGCCGTTTGGACAACGTCTGGTCCCCTATGTACCGCAGCATGGCTGCTTCGGATGACTCGGGCTGACGACAGGTAGCTACTACACTGAGCTGCGTTCTGGAAAGAAGGGTCTTGGCCAGCGCCAGTCCTAATCCTCTGCTGGCCCCCTGCACTACTGCAACTGACATCTCTGGGCTAATGGAATTCGTGAATGTCGGCAATTGCCCTCTTCGCACCCACCCACCTACTCGCATATTTATGGATGACAGGTACGGCATGAAGTCATCCATGCGGACCGATTTGGCCGTAGTACGTCAAATGCTAGCTTAGGATAGATGGCTGATGATACCTGTAGTTGTGTAGGCATCATGTGCAATCTGCAACCAAAGCATGCGTTCCAACAGCGTAGATTATCTCGATCTCGGTCGGTGAAGCCTACTCTCGTTCGAGACGGAACGGAATGATTGTGCTCAGTAGGAATCGGCCATCGGGCTATGAGACCAGTCAAGCCATTCTCTTGTCGACGGCAGTGAGCTTATTCCCGACCAAATCTATTGGCTACTTGAACAAATCCATATGTCCCTGTGCCATCCAGGCCTGTCAGCGTGAGGCGCGTGTCCTCCATGCTATCCAGCTTCAATCAGGATGTGGCCATTTCCACAGCCCGGAGAAATGTTCAGATCGAACAAATCACCCACATCACCCTCCCATCCGCTACATGGAGCCAGCCTCCATTATCAAATGCAATCAATCACAGCTCGATGACGACTACAGACCGCCGTTGTTGGTAAATAAGGGAGCACGTATCATGCATCGGCATGCGGCTTGTTTATTGACGCATTGATGCATCGATGATGTGATATCTAGTAGTACCTGTATGCACCAACCCTATTCTTCGACATCGCCAATGGGCAGCTTGGAAAATCCCTGATGAATACCGATTGCGGGAATGCCTCCGGGAGCATACGCGAGGTGGGAAGGAGGTTGGAGCGACTGGATTGGCAAGATCCCATTAATGGTTGCAAAGTCATCCGAAACCTCGATCCATTCTTCATGAATGCCGGCTTGTACTGGCTGCGCTTGAGAGGTTCACTGCCCACTTACATCGACATCATGATCCCGTCAGTTCGGATTCCCTTGGGCCTCCTCTGGCCATCCATCCCAAGTAAATCAATCCTATACACCCTTTACTACCGGCCAATGGCGTGCTCGGTAATTTTCGGTGGTTTGCCATCTCATCGTTTCTTCGTCGCCCCTGGTGACCAAGAATGCCGCAATCGCACATCCTACAACGGTCGCATCCCCGATTTTGCCAGTAGGTACCTGGTGACAGCATGAAACTAACTTCGTTCCACTTAGGAGAGGTGACTGTACCATGGGATCGAAGGTATATGTCTAAGCCATCCGAAGCCCCCGTAATTTGCCCTTATCGAGGAGTGGAATCACACAGTCCCACAGTTGGGATTGCAATGGGCAGTCAGTTCTACATCTGCATCGTGCACCCCGATCGTCTGTGGTGGAGCAAAACCCACTCATTCCCAAATTCCTGGCGGTACTGGGGATTCCACCTGGTAATTGATTGATCAATATGATGTATGCCTCTGGCAATAATGCCAATGTAATCAATATCGCTCACCCACGAGCCGTTTGGCTGATGCGTCGTGGCGAGCCTACTCGCTCCAACCCCCATCCCATATATCTCTAGACCGCCTTGTTGTCCCCACCTGCTGCTGACTTTGAATCCAAAGCATTTGAAGGATGTTATGGTGCTCACACCGATCAGAACCTTGCATAGTAATGCACACAAACGCATCGCCAAACTCCCATTGAAGGAGGCCGGGAACACATGCATGGATAGGGCACTTATATGCTTCAGGGGCTTGAGGGTCCTGAAGCAGTAGTCACACTTCCAACCGGGCCAATTCTAAACAAATAATCATTCCTGGCTAATGTCCGGGGTTCGTCATGTATGGGAATAGGAGTGGTGATCTAATTGTCTGCAGTATTGTAAATAGTCGCCTGGACGTCTAATTATTCATTTAATCGGATAGAGTACCTTCATCGGGGTGGAGTTGTGATTCGTGGACTTTGGGTTCGGGCCGTTGCATCAAATACCGGAAGTAACCACAATATTCAATCCCGCCCACATTTCTCCTTATTGTAAATGCAACTTCCTGCGCTTTCCTCAGAGCTTTCTTATAGCTGCTCCAACAAAGTTGACCCAAAAGTAGTGCCACTCCATTTCAACTCAATCAATCATAATCCAAAAATGGCCCACTCCTCTAAATAATGCCAATCACTTGCTAGCTTCCATTGCCACCATCAACATGCAGGTAACTAGGGACTAATGTCAAGTAGTGACCACAAGGCATTTACCACTTACTCCCACTTCACACATATCTTGTGCAAGCTTATTCAATGACTCAATAAGGCTGCAGAAAGAAATGCATGAGTCCTTAGGGCCTTTGGTTTGGCTTAGAAGTAGGAATACCTGTCAGTTGTAGGCCTTGGACATGTCAATGGATCAATGGGCTCAATTGGCTCCCAAACATCCTCTACATTTTATCCTCTGCCACTGAACTGTCAGGGATTGGCATTGTTTGAAATGCAAGTGGGGTATTGCTGTGAGCAGATATTGGCTGGTATATTGAGCCAGCTTAGTTGGGGCAAGCTGATAGGAGCAGCTGAATGCTGTTATGATCCATCAAAGGATCTGCTGATGGTTGTGTGCATTATTGAAATTTGGAATACATCTTGAGAAAATAATCTAGATATATCTTACTTCAAATAAGATGATGTGTATATTACCATTTATTTGCAGATGAATAAGTCATAGAGTAACTTCAAGCATCTGGTCTGACTGTGTGTGGAGCTAACCCTATGACAAGTCTCAAAGTTAGAATTCATTGAATGGTAAGCTAGTATACAGCTGGTTTTCCTGCCTCAAGTTTTCAGTTGCAATTTTTGGTGGAAGTATTTAGCAGCTGATTACAAAATTTGGTGTGATTGCTCATTGGCCCAGTCTTTACCTGGAGAGCATGTCTTTGAGTCTACTATGAAGCTTGTAGGTTGGATATCAATAGTATCATTGTTGAGAAGGTTGGATTTCAGCAGATATTGTAATAGTATTCTGCTGGCATTTTTTCTTATGGAAGTGCAAGCTTGGCTACAGCAAAGCTATTGCATTGGGCAAACATATGACTGGAGATTGGGGCTATGTTTTTTACTCAACATTAAGAAATTCCAATTGAGAATGTTTTCATGGGTGACATTTGAACACCTAATGCATTTGGAGAAGGAACCTTACAAGTAAACCTCAGAAGCAGTAAAGGAAGCCATACACTTACTGTCAAAGAAGTGCTCCTTGGACCAGAAATAGCCAAGAATCACTATATATAAGCAAGGCCATAGCTGAAGGACTCAGTTTCTGTTTTGACAATTCTGGACGCAGGATCACTAATCAAAATGGTGTCCATATTGTTTTGGGTATCAAAGATCAGAATCTATACATATTGAGCAGTTATTCATCATATTTGGAAGCCAATATAAGTGCTGTAAGAGTCTTGGAGATATTGGAAGTGATTGGGAGGACAAGTAGATTATGTGGTTTTCACTTAATAATATATTGAATGTAAAAGTGGTATTTATACTTTTACATGGTCTTGGTGTAAGAAGCATGAATAATAGACTACTAAGGCTCCAGGAACATGTGTGCAAAGTTTGGGGCTGTTTGGACAACTTTGAGAATTTTCATGTTCTGGGTACCAGGTATTTTGGTGAAAATATTCCAAGTAAATCCCAACAAGGAATTTGGTCAGTATTCTCTAGGATTTGAAGGTAATGATCTGAGTGAGTAAGTCAGGTGGGTATTTCAGGTGGAAAATTTCAAACTTTTACAACACTCCCACTCAGCTAATTGTTCATACTAACTAGTCCTAATTTTGATCTAAGATATTCAAACTTGTCTCTAGCTGATGATTAGATAAATATGTCTGCAATCATTTCATCCAAAGGATGGTAAACTAAGCTAACTAAGTTATTCTCTATAGCAGCATGTATGAAATGATGTCTAATATCAATGTGCTTAGTTCTTGCATGCAAAGTTGGATTTGTACCTAATTGTATATATTCTTGACTATCTTGAAATCAGGTAATAGGCATTTTTTGACATATGTCTAAGTCTGTAAAAGCTTTCTTATCCACATTGTATCTTTTGTAGCTTCACAGGCTGCCATGTACTCTGCCTCTGTGGTATAAAGTGTTACAGTTAGTTGCTCTCTTGAATTCCATGAAATTGCTCCTTTACAGTAAAGAAAGGTATATCCTGTGGTGGATCTTCTATCTTCCCAGTTTCATCCCCAATCAGCATCAGTATATCCCACAAGAACCTGTTCTGAATCCTTATAAGTGTATCCTAGGCAGATATCAGCAGTTCCTTTGAGGTATCTAAAAATTTGCTTAACTGCTGCAATATAATCAGATCCATAGATCTGATTATGTTGGCTGACAACTCCCACTGAATATGAGATATCTGGACATGCTCCAAGCATGATATACAACAGACTGCTGACCATAGATTGATAAAGAAAGTCAGGGATTTCAGATGGCACAAAGCTCTCTTGATTTGGTTGAGTTTTGACCAAGTTAGGATTTGTCTCCATTGGGGTAGCTGCCAGTTTACAGTCTTCCATTTGGTACTTCTTTAGTATATCATGAGTATACTTGGATTGGCTTAGGGTGATAGTCTGGGTACTTTAGTCTATGAAGAACTTAATCCCTAAGTAGTAACTGAGTTCTCCTGGATTAGACTTCTTGAACTCTTTAGATAGGCTGGATTTAGTCTCTTCCAATGTTGCTAGGTTGTTGGCAGCTATAATAAGATCATCCACATATAGAGCTCATAGTACTGGATTTGTTCTATCTGGCTTATAGTATATACTATAGTCATCATTACTCCTTTTGAAACCCAAAGATTCCAAATAAGAGTCTATCTTGCATTTTGAAGTTCTTGGTGATTGTTTGAGATCATATAGAAACTTTTTAAGCTTGCAGACCAAATGGGGGTTATCTTGGTCAACAACCTATCAGGCTGGTCTATATGCATGTCCTCATCAAGTTTTTCATTCAAAAATGCAGCTTTTACATCCATTTGATGTATAAAAAGCTTATATTTAGCTGTAATAGCCAATATTAATTTGATGGAATTAAACTTGGCTACCAGTGCAAAGGTCTCAGTATACTCAAGTCCTTTTGTTTGAGAGAATCCTTTGGCCACAAGTTTTGCTTTGTATCTTTCAGTTGTACCATCAGCCTTGTATTTTGTCTTGAAGACCCACCTGCATCCAATTGATTCTTGGTTGATTGGTAATTTGACCAAGTCCCAAGTTTGATTTTCCATCAGGGCCTGATATTCCTCAGTCATTGCAGATCTCCAAAACTTTGTCTGAGGGCTATTTAGGGCCTCTTTGACAGTCTGGGGTTCATCAATATGGACTGAATAGGTATAGGCTAAGTTTGTACCCTCATTGATATAATAATTTGAGCAATTTCTTGCCCAATTGGGTCTCCAGGCATTTGATACTGGAATGATCACTTCTGGGGGATTCCTGGGCACTGCTTCAAGCTGAATCATGGTTGTAGAGTCCTCTGGAGTGAAAGAATTATCATTGCTTTGCCCTGATTCAATTCTGATAGTTGGTAAACTTGATTAGCTTCTTTACTTTGGATTGCAGAGTCCATATGCTTTACTCCCATTGAAGTAGCCCAAATATATGCATTTTACACTTTATGGCTCAAATTCTGGCTGACTTCTGGGCAGTTTCTTGGCATATGCTGTACACCCAAATATTCTTAGATGTTCTGTACTTGGTCTGTATCCATACCATACTTCATATGGTGTAGAGTCACAAAGTATTCTGTTATAACTCCTATTTTTAAGGTATACAGCTGTAGCAACTGATTCTGCCCAATAATCACAGGACAATTTTTGATCATGGATCATGGATTGTACCATATCAATTATTGGTCTTTGGCCCATTCTGCTACTTTATTTTTCAGTGGGGAGTATGGTACAGTAGTCTCCTGCTTTATCCCACAAATTTTACAGAAGTGGATGAAGAGTTCTGAGGTATATTCTCCACCATTGTCAGAGTATCTTTTCTAGGTTTTCTCTCCAATATCTCTTGCCACCATGGCTTTAAACTCTCTGAGCTTAGACAAAGCTTCTTCCTTTCTCTCCATGAAGAAGACTCACGTGTATCTTGTATAATCATCAATAAAAGTGATTAAACACTTCATCCTGCCTAAGGATAAATTTAGCATAGGTCCACACAAATCTGAGTGAGTTAGATCTAATTTTTTCTTAGTTTTGATTAGCCCAGAGCTTGTGAAGAGTTGTCTGGCTTGTTTTCCATATATGCAGGCTTCACAGTGCTCCAAATTAGCTGGGGGATCAACTTTTACTCTGGAAATTAGCTGATCTATGATCATTTTGCCCAAATAATCAAAATTGATGTGCCTGAATCTTCTGTGCCAAAGCTTTGGTGTTACTTCATTTAAGTTACTTATATTGGCTTCCAAATATGATGGAATATAAGTCAAATTGTATAGATTCTGATCTCTGATACCTGAAGCAATATGGGCACCATTTTGATCAGTGATCGTGCATCTAGAACTGTCAAAGCTGAAACTGAGTCCTTCTGCAGTGGTCTTGCTTACAGGTAGTAGGTTCTTGGCTATTTCTGGTACATAGAGCACTTCTATAAAGGTCTGTGTGTGGCTTCCTTCACTACTTCTAAGACTATCTTGGATAGTCCCACCTCCCACTGCATCAAGTGTTCTAGTGTCACCCATGAAAACCTTCTTGATTGGAATTTCTTGATATTGGGAAAAAGTTTGTTTTGGTGTGTAAAGTGTTGAGATGCTCCAAAGTCAGTGTACCATGTCTGAGAATCCTTGTTTGTTGTCATATTTAGTGCAGATATGAATAGTCTATCTTCAGTTGTTCCAGTATTTCCATATTCAGGCTTCTTTTGCTGATTATCTCTCTTTTGTGACATTGGTCTGATGTGTGTCCATTCCATTTGCTGTAGTTGCAAAACAGGTTGCTATTGCCTTTGTAAGGTCTTGGGTACCTCCTTTGTTGGTTATTGTTGCATATTAAAGCATTTTCTTCTTCTTTCTTATTAGCACTTGTTTTTCATAATTCTTCATCCAGGGGCCTTTCATATACTTAATTTAAGGTCAAATCTTTGGTTCTGGACTCTAAGGCTGATACAAGGCCCTGAAGCTTGTCTGTCAGGCTATTCAGGAAGGTTACTATCACATCCTCATCAGTAGTTGGTACACCCACAGATTCCATCTCATCTACCAGCAGGGTAATTCTGTTAATTAGAGTTTTCATTTCATCTCCTGCTTGCATCTTTGTAGTAAAGAATTTTTGTCTCAGATACATTTTCTTAGCAGTTGAACATCCTCAAAGCCCTCATTACTGATATTTGTGGAAATACCTCACCCTATGAAAAATAATTTGGTCCTGTCGGTGGATCCAATCCAGAATAGCCATCAGGATCTGGTTGAGAGACCTTCATAATACTAGAAGCTTGGGATTAGTGACCCTCTTAGCAATCTTATGACAGGATCACAATGAAATTTTGCTAATTTTACTACCAAATAAAGTGATAAAACTTGACAGGGTTTGATTGGCACTATGACAGTAATTGCATGGTATTATTGCAGCCTTATTGTGCTCTACAACTATTGTAAATGGATCCAACCGGCCAGGATATCTAATTGCCTTATATGGCAAGAAACTTGACGGTGTTTTAACAAGCTCTATGCAAAACTCCAATGGCATAATATTGGCAGTATGATGGCCTACAGCTGGTTCTGTATAATGCCACCGTACCAATTTGACAAATGGTATTTCCTTTTTGTACCTCCCCTTGTGCAATTCATATATTCCACTGTACAATCACCCCTCTTTACTTGCTCACCCACTACCACCTTGGGTACTTCATATATAGTATGAATCAAAAAACACTATGGCCTCCTGCTTACTAACCTCTACAAAGGTGCACACCTACTGCAATTGACATACTTCTATCACCTCAACTTTACAGCTTTTCAGTGTGATACTTGCCAAGTTGCCATATACCTTGTACTGCTGGTAACATATACATCTGGCAAACATATGCTTGGTTGTCTCCACTTCTGCCATGCATACCTCCTGAATATCTGCAAAGAACTTCTCAGTATTTAGCCAATATATTGATTCTCCTTGCTGAATTCTAGGTCCCCTTATAGGTGTGCTCTGGCTCTTGTTTGTGTGAATTCTGTATTAGATGGTGTAGAAGTTAGCTTGTGACTAAGAGAAATCCGGCATACCTTAGTATATTTTTCTTAATAGAAGTTAGTAGCTTGTTGCACCCAACCCAACTTTGCATTACTTGACTGATTACCCATGCGTTGGGGCTGCCTAGCTTCTTGATGCCATAGGTATAGGTGTCTCCATGTGCACATTTGTCCTCAGTATTTTCCAACTCTTCCTGGCTGTCCTCCATGTGCCAACTCATCACAACCAGGACAGACTTGAAGGTAATGTTCTTGATGAGATTAGAATATGGTAGTACCTTCAACCTGACTTGTCTTGCTATCTCCCCACACATCTGCTCTATAGGAAACTCCCAAGAGGTAAAGCAAGGCCCAATATTCTCCATACACCATGTAAGATGGAGTAGAGAATGGATACAGTAGCAGCAGAGATCTACACATTCAGCTTTATGTTTGTAGTATAGCCACTCAAATCCCATCACAAACTCCTCACACAACAGCTGTAGATGCGTCAAGTTGGCATTGGTGATCTGCTTCTGGATAAATGTTCCTACAATGTCCACATATGACTCCCAATGCTTCCAATGTACTCTTGGTAAGAATGGCTTCAGAACACCACTTGTATAAATACATATCCAGTTCATTCAGTCTTTGCATTTGTATTGTTGCATATGCATATGAATATTGATTGGAGTATGTGAGAAGTACTTAGGGTAGTGAATACTCTGTAATATCTTACTAATTCTTTTGAATTTCTCTGGCATATAGAAGGGCTCATTAAGCTTGAAATGATTCCTGACAACTTGGACACATTTCAGTGGTAGCATTTTTGGATGTGAGTGCCATTTAACTGTTAATACATGCTGGAATCAGGACAGTCTCTGGATTCCATGTTGCCAGCCGCTTGAGAGTTGCCCACTTGCATCATGTACATAGTAACTTGCATCCCAAATAATTTTGGCAAGAAGTAGTTACCAGGCCTCAAAGCCACCATTACTGATATTGGTGGAAACATGCAACCTCTCTAGCCACAACATTACATCATTCACCAGTAGATGGATTACTGGGCTCACTTGGCTCCATAAAGTATCCTTGGCATTTGTTTCAACTAGTGTTGTCTCATTGTATATTGGGATTTGACCTGGCTCATATGTGGTACTGTTGTTAGGGGAGATAGGCTCACAGCCCATCAGTGAACCATCTTTGTCAGAGCTATCACTCTGCATGTTGTACTTAGAAGGCTGAGGCAAGCATAAAGGCATCATAAATTCACCTGACTTAGTTAGCACAAGGTGTCAAATATGGCCAGGTGCCAATGTAGAAGTATCAACTGGCCAGCAAGATAATTGCAAGCTCTATGAACAGTACTCTCCTCCATTTTCACTTTGTAGTACCTTCAATTTAAACCCAGTGTGTGTTTCTGCCATGTTCTTGAAGTACTTAAACATATGTCAAGCTTCATCCTTAGTTTTGAGGAAGTACACCCATATATATCTTGTTTTGTCATCAATAAATGTCATCAAGTATCTCTTGGCTCCAAAGGACAGTGTTCTCATGGGGCCACATATGTCTGAGTGTACAATAGCCAATATTTTGATGGTATTGATGCCTTCTGAGCTCTTGAAATGCTGCCTAGCATATTTGCAATATGATCATCCCTTACAAATATTCAATTTGATTGGAATTGAGTATTTTAGGCCCAAAACAAGCTGATATTTCATCATTTGGCTCATTTTCTGTTCCCCAATGTGTCCTAGCCTCCTATATCACGTCTCTCAGCTGGTTTCATCAGCTTCAGCAATGTTGATTTACTCAGGTACAATGATCTTGCATTGTAACTTGTATATATTGTGATCTCTGATTCCCAAAGCTAATTTTTATCCATTTTCACTCAATATTGAGCAGCTCATCTTAGTAAAAACAAACTTCAGTCCCTGTGCAGTTGCTTTACTGACTGAGAGTGGGTTCTTAGCTATTCCAGGTACACAGAGTAGGTCGGTCAGTCTTGCTGTTGTTGTCCCTGAGCTATCACTCATATTTAGTTGTATAGATCCACTGGCGGTAGCTTCCAAAGCAGAGTTATCTCCCAGATAAACCTTTCTTACGGAAATTGCCTTTAAGTTGCTGAACCACTCCTTTACACCACAAATATGCTGGGATGCTCCAGAGTCAATATAACATTCATTACTTTGGTTACTTGCACTCTCTTGTACAGTTACAAATAACTGTTCATCAGTAGCTATGTGGTTTGCCTGCTCTAGTTTCTGTTTTTTGTCTGCTTGTTTCTTCTTGCATTCTCTTGTTCAGTGTCCTGGCTTTTTACAGTAGTTAAAGCAACTAGGTTTTCTTTGGCTTTGTTGCTTTCCCTTCTTTTCTGAGTGCCTTTCTGAACTGCATAAAGCATTATCTGCAATATTCTCTGCCTGAACTTTATGTCTGAGTTCTTCATGAAGAAGTCTTTCTTTGACATAGTCTAAAGTCAAATTGTCTTCTCTGCTTTCAAAAGAATGTATTAGTGGCTCATAATTATCTGGTAGGCTGCAAAGCAGACAGAGTATCTTTTCTTCATCATCTACACCAGCATTAATGCTGTAAAGCTCTTCTGCAAGTGTCTCCATTCAGGTAATGAGTTGTAGCATGTCATCATCTGGCTTCTTCCTCATGTTGAAGAGTTTTTGTTTTAAATAAAGCTTGCTTAATACTGACTTTACTCTAAAGATCTTCTCTAAGGATTCCCATGCTGCTTTGGCAGTATTTGAGGAATGGATTTGTCCAATGAAGGAATCTTGCACATTGATACATATGGCATTAAAGGCCTTTCTCTCCATCTCTTGAAACTTCTCCACTTCTTCTGCTGTTCCTTTGGGCTCAAATTCTTTTCATGTTACAGTATTCCTGTTACAAGTCTTGGTATAAGAGTTGTAGAGGAATATGGAGTTTAGCTAGTACTGTATTCACTAAAACTTCAGCAGATTGTTATTGAAATTCCAGCGGCTACTTAAATACATTTTGCCAGATCAATTGCTGACTAATTGTATTTCCTAATGTTGGCTGTGGCTGATTACTCATTTGATTGCATCATTGTCACTCAATAAGATCCTACCTAATATATCTATTTCTGTCTGATTAGGATTTGCTGATTCATTTGCTGACTAATGCTACTGATTTGATAGATAATACTGATAAATTGATAACCTGAGCATATAACTAATTGATTTGACTAATAACTGATCTAACTTAAATATTCAAGCAGCAGATCATATCATTCTTCCATGCTAAAGTTGAGAGGGTTCTCCTGAATCTCTTTTCTTGTGATACCAATATCTTGATGGTTCAGTATTATCAGCAAGTCTTGCAAGCTTGAGTCTGTTGTTGTACGCTAAGTCTTTGCAGATATTGTCTTGCTTGTCCACTAGTTGGTAAGTTGCAAATGGACATTCTCTGATGATCTTGAAGGGTCCTGTCCATTGTGGCTCAAACTTCTTCCAAGTGTTGTTTCTTAGCAATACAAAGTTCCCAACTGTCAATGCTTCTGGTGCTGTAGTCTTATCAAATCTCTACTTCATCTTTTCTACACTTTGAGATACTTTGGTCAGTGCCTCTTGACGTCTTGGTTCCAGTTGCTGGTGTCTACTTAGCTGACTGAGTTCATCTTCTAAGGTGTCTGTAAGCTTTAGTTGTGTGAGATCTCCTAGAATCCTTAGTTCATATCCATACACTAAGTAAAATGGCAATTGCTGGGTGGTGTTGTGTACTCTGACTCTGCATGCAAACAGTGCTTGGTCTATATATTCATCCCATCAACTGACAACTTCATTGGCATACTGGTCAGCATTTTTCCAAATAATTCATTAAACCTTTCATTGACTCCATTAGTTCTGGGGTGATATGCCAGGGTTATCAAGTGTTTGATCTGCTGCATTTCCAGGTAAGCTTCCAATGTCTTTGCCATAAATTTTGCACCGCTATTGGATAGAATCTCTACAGGGCAATCAAACTTCATAAGGATCTCATGGTAGATGAAACTTGCAACTTCTTGTCAACTGGCTATAGGTACAGCTTTAGCCACTGGCCATTTAGTGGCATGGTCAATTGCTACTAGGATCCAATGGTTGCATTTCCTGGTAGTTGGCAGTCTTTCAATAAAGTCAATTCCCCATCTTTTAAATGGTCTTATAGGATCCAAGGGAAAGAACTCAGCAATTCTCTGTGGTTGGTCTTGGTTGATTTGGCAATTTTGGCATGTTTGTAATCTTTCATCCACCTCATTAAGAATGGCTTGGTCCTCCAAGTACTTTGTAATAGGCTAGGCCAATCTGATTCATGCACCAAGTTGAGTTGTGCAACTTGATCTATTCTTACAAGCTATGTCCCACTGGTAGGTATTGTCTTTCTTGAGGATATCAGTTAAAGTGGCTGCAATACTTGCAAAGGACTTGACAAATCTTCAATAATAGGAAACCATTGCAAGAAATGATCTGAGCTCTGATATGCTATGGGGCTGCTTCAGATTCTTGATGACTTGAACCTACTTAGGGTCTAAGGTTACTCCTGTGCTAGTCACTATGTGTCCCAGATATTCAACATGCTCCCTGAAGAATTTACACTTGGGTAGCTTGACAAAGAGCTTGTTCTCTCTAAGCTTTTACAAGACCTTTTCAATGTGCACCAAGTAATCCTCTTCTGTCTTGCTGTATATCAATAAATCATCTAGGTGGATTATGACATACATGTCTAAGTACTCCTGGAAGACAGTCTGCATCAGGGTCATGAATGTTGCAGGGGCATTGGTGAGGCCAAAACTCAGGACTAAGTACTTGTAATGTCCATATCTGGTCCTCAATGCTGTCACAAGGATGCCTTCTGGCTTTATCATAATCTGGTTGTATCCTGACATGTGGTCAATCTTGCTGAAAATAGTGGCTCCATTGAGTTGGTCCAAGAGCTTGTCAATCCAAGGTATGGGGCACTTATTCTTAACAGTAACTGAGTTGAGGGCTCTGTAGTCAATGCACATCCTAAGTGTTCCATTCTTCTTCTTCACAAAAAGTACTGGTGCTCCCCAGGGTGACTTGCTGGGTCTAATATATCCTTGCCACAGTAACTGATCTATTTGTCTCTTCATCTCTCCCAACTCCAATGAACTCATTCTGTAAGGTGTCTTACTCACTGGAGGGTTATCTCCTGTTTCTATGGCATAATCCACATCTCTGACTGCTGGTAGGTTTGCAAGCTCTTTTAGAAATACATCTGAACAATCCTTCAAAAGAGTCTGGACCTTCTGGGGTACTAAAGTAGAGGAATCCTCCTGTAATACTTCCATGAGGAACATCTGTGTGCCTTTTCTTAGTACTCTACAGAACTATGTCTTGATAAGTTCACTTATTTAACACACACTGGAATTGGCCAATTTAAAATCCAGTCTGGCAGGTAATAACTCATGGGTCCTGTTGTCCTTCTGGATCTGAGTAGCATGGGTTCTCCAGTTGATTGATGGATTACAACAAAATAGACAGGTTTTCCCAGGTACAAGGTCAAACTGGCAGTTCCCAAATATATAGGCCTGTATATCTTCTTCACGGTTGGTGATCTTCATCCTTACTGGCTGAGTATACGGTTGATTATGTGAGAGTTCCCATCAGCTGTTGAGACTGAAGTTGATTTGGTGGGTTCCAAGTTGATTCCAGCTTTCAAAGCAAATTGCTCTGACATCTACTCATGCAATGCTTCTGAGTCAATCATGATCTTGGCAGGTACTCCATTGATTATTCCATTCAAGTATAATAGCTTTCCTGAGCTTGAGGTCATCTGGGATAGGTATCTTCTGTAATATGGAAGGTAAGTTCTGAGTCTTCTTCAAGTTCATCCTCCATGCTGCTATGCCTTATGGACTCAATATGGTTAAAGGTTTGATGGCTGGTGTCCATTTCTTCTCTGAGGGTAGTACTTTGCAATATGTCCCTGCTGATGGCAATTGAAGCAAAGTCCTTTCTTTTTACAGTCTTATGAGGTAGGATTCTTCTGCATAGCATCTATTTCCATTGGCATTGCCTCTGATTGTCTTCTTTCATAGTGATTGTAGCCTCTCTGATTACTCATTGTGGGCTCCCCAACTCCAAACATAGCTGAGTCATAGTCAATGGCAATCTTGATGGCTTCTTCAATAATCTGAGGTCATTGATAATTCACTTCCTTATGAGTTGTTTCTTTCAACCCAACAATAAAGTATTCAACTTGATCCACAGGGTCCATTCTTTCAATTTGCCCAAGTAGACAACTATATTCATAGATGTACTCTTGGACCATTCCTTTCTGTCTGAGTGTCTTCAACTTTCTTCTTAGTAGTGCCTGTTGGTATGCGGGCTCAAAGGCATTCTGAATTCCCGTCACAAACTTATCCCAGGTAGCAATTGTAGAGCATCCCATCATGGTGGCTGACCTGATCTTGTTGTGGAACCACTGCAAAGCTGCATCTGCCAGGTAAGAGGCTGCATAATGTAACTTGCTTTCTGGAGCAATCTCCTTAGCCTTGAAAGCTTCTTCAATCTGGAAGAGCCAAGTACCCAGGTTTTCATTGACTCTACCATGGTACTGCTTGACCTTCATACAAAAGTTGCTCTTGACAGGGTTTTGCTGGCTTTGGGCCATGGTAGTCATTCCTTGTTGCTGCTAGCTAAGGATCTGGAGTAACTGTTGCTTCTGGGCCAGGATATGTTGCATAGCATTCCTCCATTCTTGATTTTTGGACATCTTAAGGGAGACTTCTTCTTTCTTCAGGAGGGATGTTTCTGGTTATTGCTGCTACCAATGTTACAAGTCTTGGTATAAGAGTTGTAGAGGATTTGGGAGCTTAGCTACTACTGTATTCACTAAAACTTGAACAGATCTTTACTGAGATTCCAGCAACTCCTTATATAAATTTTGCCAGATCAATTGCTGACTAATTGTATCTCCTAATGTAGGCTGTGGCTGATTACTCATTTGATTGCATCATCATCACCAAATAAGATCCTACCTAATATATCTATTTCTGTCTGATAAGGATCTGCTTATTCATTTGCTGACTAATGCTACTGATTTGATAAATAACAGTGATATACTGATAGGCTAAATATATAACTAATTGATTTTACCAAAAACTGATCTTACTTAAACATTCAAACAGCAGATCATAACAGTAATAGTGCTAATTTGTCGTGAGAATAAGGGAATAATCATAATATCATAGATTTGAAGAAGGTGGCAAAGTTAGAGCTGGAAATTAGTCCCACAATGACCAAGACTGGTCCAAAATTGTTAAGTAAATTTTTAGCTGCAGAATGATACCAAATAGTCCAATATTTCAACAGATTCCAGGAGATCTCAAATAACCAAAGCTTACAGATGCCTCAGAAGAAGAACTCAGTCAGCCAAGTAGACACCAGCAGCTGGTACAAAGACATCAAGCAGCACAGACCAAAGTATCTCATAGTGCAGAAAAGATGAAGCAGAGATTTGATAAGACTATATCACCAGAATCATTGACAATTGGGAACTTTGCATTGCTGAGAAACAATACTCAGAAGCAGTTTGAGCCACAATGGACAGGATCATTTAAGATCATCAGAGAATGTCTATTTGCCACTTACCAACTAGTGGACAAACAAGGGAATATTGGGGAAGATTTAGTTCATAGAGGCATACGCAAGCTTGCAAGACTTGCCAACAATACAGAGCCATCAAGATATTGGTATCATAAGAAAAAAGACTCAGGAGAACCCTCTCAACTTTAGAATGGGAGAATATTATTATCTACCACGTGAATGCTTAAGTTAGATCACTTCTTAGTCATATCAATTAGTTATATGTTTAGCCTATCAGTATATCATGGTTATTTATCAGATCAATAGCATTAGTCAGCAAATAATCAGCAGATCCTTATCAGACAGGAATATATATATTAAGTAGGATTTTATTGGGTGATGATGATGCAATTAAATGGGTCATCAGCTACAACCTACATTAGGAAATACAATTAGTCATCAAATGATGTGGCAAAATTGTATATAAGGGGCTGCTGGAACCTCAATAAAAATTAGTTCAAGTTTTAGTGTTTTCAATACTAGCTAAGCTCTCTATTCCTCTACAACCCTAATACCAAGATTTATAACACAAGATATTGAGAAGCTTGTGAAAACATGCCCAAATTGCCAAATCAGCCAAGGCCAACCACAGAGAATGGTAGAACCCTTTCCCTTAGAACCTGTAAGACCTTTTGAGAGATGGGGAGTTGACTTTCCTGGATGATTGCCAACTACCATGAAATGTAATCATTGGATCCTATTAGCAAATGAACAGACCAGGGATGAATGCTGTGCATACAACTATTGAAATAAAACTTGTTACAGGCCCATCTGCATCCTGTTGGCTTCCTCTCATTTGGTAAATCTAACAGCTCCCACATTTTTGCCTTCATCAGTATTGATGGTCTGCCTGAATGTCTGTTGCCACAAAGTAGCATCTAGACTTTGCATTTCTGGCTTCCAATTTGAAGATTTGGAACACAAGGCAACATATGATTCTTCATGGTCATTGGATGTCTGCCACCAAGATCCAATGGCATTTCTAATTCTGGTAGATCACCAAACAGGTCTAATCTCTTTTAATTTGGAACTGGTCAAATTTTCTTCCATATTTGGCTGCATTAGGCGCATATCATTTTCATTAATTGGGATTGCACCATCTGGCACCTGTCTAAGGAGCTCTGAGGCCTCCTGATTTGTATGCTCCTCATATGCAATATTCCTGCTTGTGATCAGCTTCTAGATTTTGCCATCCTACACTCTATACACTTTGGTATCTTCACAATTGCTATGAATAAGCCCCTTTGTGCTACTTGGTTCTAACTCCAGGCATTTTTGTCAGGGGTTTGATAGACAGTACCACTGCCAAAAATCCAAAGATACTGGAGGTCAAGTTTTTGGCCTCTAGAAGATGCAAAGGGTAAAGATTTGTGTAGTGTAATTGTGGGGCATTAATTCTTGATGAATATTGCTGTAGCAACATATTTGGCACAAAACTTGTAGTCTCTTCCCATATTATGTATTAAGAACCTCCAATTTACATTATTGTTCCAATGGCACATTCTGTTACTCAATCATGCCATGCAGTTTGTGGAGCAGTGCTCTGTCAAAGTAAACCAGTAGTTTAGCAGGACCTCTGCAAACTCCTTAGAACAGTATTACCCTCCTTTGCCACTTCAAAGTTCCTTCCATTTTCACCCAGTTTGCTTTTTGCCTTATTCTCAAAACTGTTAAGCATCTCAGGAACCTCATCCTTTGTCTTACAGATATACAGATATGTACATCCTTTCTTGTCATCAATAACGTCTATAAAGCCTCTCTTTGCTCCACAGGACAGTGTTTGCATGGGCTCACAAATGTCTGAGTGCACAATAGCTAGTATTTCAGTGATGTCAATGCCTCCTGGGCTCTTGAAACATTTCCTGGCTAGTTTGTCCTGTGAGCACTATTAGAGACACTTGAATTGATTGCAATTGAGTCATTTGGACCCAAAAGAAGTTGTTTTTTCACAGGTGGGTGCATTTTCTGTTCTGTGATGTGTCCTAGCCTTCTATGTCATGTCTTCCAATCAGCTACACTAGTTTAACAGTGCTTATATACCCAAATACAATGAATGTGCAATGAATCTTGTTCATATTGTGATTTTGGATTCAGAAAGATAAATTTTGTCTATTTTCACCTAATAATGAGCAGCTTAGCTTGGTAGAGCCATATTTTGGTCCTTGATTAGTTACTTTCCATACTGAGAACAGTTTTTTGACTATTCCAGACACATGGAGTAAGTTAGTCAGTTTTGCCACTGCTACCACTGAGATATCACCCACATTTTGCTGCATAGACCCACAAGTGGTAGCTTCTAACAAAAAGCTGTCTCTCAGATATTAGTTTACAAGATATCTACCAATTATCAGAAATTAGTTAAGTACAGATTTTGAGCAAAGTCTGCAGCTTGCTGAAAACAGCTGAATCTTAGCACATGTGCTCATGAAACTTCCCTTATATTTGCCAAGCAGTTACATATAGGTAGTTCTGCAATAAGTATGAACATTGTGTTGCAACTCAATTAATCAATATGTGAATATCAAGTATATCTTCTAATTCTCCATATTACTTCCAACATATCTCTGTGATATCTCAACAGAGCTAATACAGCATTCATTACCATGATTTCTTGTACCCTATTGTACAATTACAAGTAACTGCTTGCATGAGGTTATATGGTTCGCTGGCTTTAGTTTTTGTTTTTTTTCTGCTTGTTTTTCTTGCATTCTTGTGCACAGGGCCCTGGCTTCTTAGAGTAGTTACATTAACCTGTTTTTCTTCAGTTCTGTTGTTTCCCCTACTTGTCAGTGAGCCATACTGAGCTGAATAAGGCATTTTCTTTGGCATTGGCTCATCATCAAAGAGTCTCCCGTTGACTTCATATAAGTCAGATTGTCATTTTGGCTTGCAAAAGAAAGTCTGAGTAGCTAACTCTTGTCTGGTAAGCTGCTAAGAAGACAGGGTATCTTTTTTCATCAACTACACCAGCATTGATACTGTAAAGTTTCTCTGCAGGTGTCTCCATTCTGAAAATGAGTTGTAGCATGTTAACCTTTGGCTTCCTCCTCATGTTGTGGAACTTTCTCCTTGAATAACGCTGTGGTGGTGTATAGGTCCAAGGGAGAGATACGTCCAACACTTCTCAAGTGTTTTGTGTGTGGGGTGTTCACTGGGTGCGATAACCTCTGGCAAAAGCTTGCTAGGAATACTTGGGTTCTGTCTCTAATCTAATGTGAAGGGGGATAAAGCCACAAGCTTGTCAAGGGAAAACTATTGAGCTACAATCCCCAACTTAGTTGGCGTCTTAACAAAAGTATGTGCTGGGTTCAGCGTCCTTTGAGATGACAATGTACTAAAGCTTCCAAAGTCAAAACAACTGTAAACTCCACCAGCAGGGACTTGATAAGAATGCAGCTGTGGTCAATAGTTACAAAGACAGAAAAGTATCTTTGCCTGTACAAGAACAAACTTGGGAAAGAATCAAATATAATAAAAGATACCTACTCTGAGTATTCCTCACAAGTAGTGCCTCCAAGGTCAGTTGGCTGTCAGCGCGGTTTCCTGGGAGTGTCCTGTGGTCTAGGGTTGGAAGTTCAGGTAGCAGCAGGTAGCAGTGATCACACTAATCAACAAGTCGGTATATTGATAAAAGGGATGATGATTTATTGTTGAGGGATAGCCTCCCTTATATACTTTTCTTCACTGGCTAAGTGATTACTAATCATGATGTTCCAGAAGGTTCCGGAGTTCAATAGAAATCTTAATGAGATCAGAATGACCTAAGAATGTTCTAAGTAGGTGCCGGAAGGTTCTAAGAGGCACAGCACATCCAACCAATCAGGAATCAGTATTCTGAAACCTGTGTAACATGGGGATACCATATATGGTATGGAAATGGTAGGGATGGTGACACGGGTTGATCATGTGTCACGGGTACTGGCGCGGGTACTTGCCTAATATAGAAGCACTTGTAACTAGTAATCTTACATAAAGTGAGGGGTAACTTATGCAATAAGGTAAGCAGGTGTGATAGTCAACCGGCTTATGGGATAGTACTGATTGGGTAAGACAAATGGGATAAAACTAAAATGAGTGTAGTAGGGATATAGGGAAGTAGAAAATAAGGGAATGAGCACATCTGTTAGTGGGTGTCACTGTCACCCCACTACAACGCTTGCCGGAACCTGACTTTGCTAATGATATTTGCTAAGGATTCTCATGCTGTTTTGGCAGTATTAGAATCATACACCTGTCTGATGAAGGAATCTTGCTCATTGGTACATATGGCATATAATGCTTTCTCCCCTTCCATTGAAGCTTTTCAACTTCTTCTGCTGCTCCTTTGATTTCAACCTCCTTTCCTCTTACCATCTTCTAAAGCTTTTTTCATCTACGTGGGCCTGCATCTTGATTCTCCAAAGGCTGTTGTTCTTCCCATCAAACTATTCCGTCACAGAGAAGATGCTTCTACTGTTCTGCTTACAGGCAGAAGTCATCTTAAGAAATGGACCTGAAAAAAGGTGGCAAAGTTAGGGCTGGAAATGAGTCCAGTGGTGACTAAGACTTGTCCAGTATACTGATGACTAAGTTGTACAAGGGGCTAAATGAGCCCTTCAAGATAATAAGGAAATTTAAGGGATTGGCATGATAAAACAGAATATCTGCTATACTAAGTACTTCTCACAGGCTCCAATCAGCATTCACACATATATGCAACAATACAAGTGCAAGGACTGGATGAACTGGATATGTATTTATATATGTGGCCTTCTGAAGCAATTTCTACCAAGAGTATATGGGAAATATTGGGATTCATATGTTGAAGCTGTAGGAATACTTACACAGAAGTGGATCACCACTGTCAGCTTGATACCTCCACAGCATTTGTGCAACAAGTTTGTGACAGAATTTGAGCTACTATAATATAAACATAATGCTAAGCACATAGATCTCTGCCACTACTGTATCCATTGACTACTCCATCTTACTTCATGTGTTGCAAATATGGGACCTTATTTCACTTTTTTGGAGCTTCCTATGGAGTGGATGTATAACAATATAGGGAGACAGGTCAAGTTGAAGGTACTACCATTGCCCAATCTTATCAAGAATATTATATTCAAGTTCATCATGGATTTGATGAGTTGGCACTTGGAGGACAGCCAGGAAGACTTGGAGAATACTGAGCACAAATGTGCACATGGAGATACTATGCCCATGGCATTACAAAGCTTAGCAGCCCCAATGCATGGGTATTCAGTAAAGTAATGCAATGTTGTTTTGGGTGCAATAAGCAACTAATTGATACTAGAAAAACACAACCAAGGTATATCAGATTTCTCCTGGTCACAAGCCAGTTCCTATACCATTCAATATGGAAATCACACAAGCAAGGGCCATAGCACACCTATAAGGGGAACTCAAACCATCAGAGGGAAGGAATACATTGATTAATTTCCAATGGATTCTCTGCAATATCCAGTAGAAATTCATGGCAAAGTGGTGGCCACCAGGTTTATGTTTGCAAGATACATATGCTACAATCAATATTACATGTATGGCAACTTTGCAAGTATCATACTGAGAGGCTATGAAGGTGAGGTGACAGAAGTTTGTTAATTGCAATGGGTGTGCATAAATGTGGAAGTTAGCAAGCAGCATGCCATAGCTCTTTCTGATCAGTGCTATATGTGGGACACCAAAGGTAGTAGTGGGTAAGAAAGAACCAAGGGTGATGTTGCAATTTGAAAAGTGATTTGGATATAGGAACTTATCAAGATATAGTGATAATAGTTGAACGGTTGTCTATTCATAAAGTGGATTAGTGTTTATACCTTTGTAGAAGCAATACAGCTGTAACACTAAGTACAGAGGTTTTCTTAACATTCAGGAGCATTCTGTAACAGCTTCAGGGTGAGTACATAATGTTTGGTGAAAAGTTTTATTTTGATCTTCATTATAGGGGAGTAATCATAGGATCATAAACATGAAGAAACTGGCAAAGTTGGGGCTGCAAGTTAGTCCAACAGTGACCAAGACTAGTCTAGAATTCCTTAGTAAATTTTTGACTGCTGAATGATACCGAATAGTTCAATAATTCAACACTCCCCCTCAGGAAAAATATTTCTTAATCCTAATTCCTTTCTGTGACTCTCATACTGTGATATAGCTGGTGGTTTTGTCAATATATGTGCCGCCATTTTGTTAGTTGAACTGTGAACTAACTCTACAAAGTTAATTCTAAAACTTCCCTCACCAAGTGCTGTTGTACATTGATGTGCTTAGTTCTGGCTTGATTAGTAGAATACCAAGCTAGTGAAATTCATCTTTGCTTATCTTTGTAAATACATGCTGGTTCATATGAATTAAGGCCTAGGTTTTTGAGTAATTTCTGTAGCTATATAGCCTCCTCAATTGCTTGGCAAGCAGCCCTATATTCAGCTTCAGTTATAGAAAGGGTCACAGTTGGTTGTTTCATCCAATTCAAAGCTATGGCTACACCAGCATAAAGAGTTACACACCCCAAGTTAGAGCACCTGTCAATCAGATCTGTACCCCAATCTAAATTACTATAACCATCAAATTATTGAGTATTAGCTGTTCCAGAGTATTTCAGTACCATAATTATGGTACCTTTAGATATCTGGAGAGCCACTTAACTGCTGTAATCTGATCTGATCCATAATTCTGCATGAATTGACCGGCTATCTCAGCTGCCACTGCAATATCTGGGCATGCAGACACTATCAAGCACAACAGGCTACCAATCATTGATTGATTGGGAAAGTTTTGATCCATATTTTAGCTGTTTTTGCCAAAAACTGGCTGAGGTTTGCTCAATTTTAGATAATTGCCCATAGGGGTAGCTGCAGGCTTGCAATTTTCCATTTGAAGCATCTTTGAATTTCCCTGATGTACTTTAACTAATTCAGCACAATTCATTGCGTTGATTTATCAAAGTTCACTTAAATTCCAAGAAAATAGCTCAATTTTCCCAGATTTTTCATCTTAAACTTGCTAAAGAGTTCTGATTTTGTCTGTTCAAGTGCCTCCTGGTCACTTGTAGCTATGATTAGGTTGTCCACAAAAAGAACTAGGATGTTCATACCCTTTTGAAGCTGTCTTACATATATACTGTGATCTGCAGTGCTACAAATTAACCCAGTCTCCTCTAGATGTGGGTCAGTCTTGTTATACCATGCTCTAGGTGCCTTTCCAAGCCCATACAACAATTTCTTGAGTCTGCACACCTTATGGGGGCCTTCTGGATTGGCAAAGCCTTTTGGTTGCTCCATATATATAGTTTCTTGCAAATGCCAATTTAGAAAGGCTGTTTTGATGTCCATTTGGTGCACATCTAGACTGTCTACAGCTGCCAGTGCTAGAACTGTCCTAATGGAGTTACACTTGACAACTGGAGCAAATCTTTCCTCAAAGTCTATTCCATGTATCTGGGTATAGCCTTCAGCCACCAATCTAACCTTGTACTCATCAACCATACCATTGCAGGTTATCTTGATCTTTTAGACCCATCTACGTACTATTGGCTTTCTCCCATTTGGTTAATCTACAAACTCCCACATTTTTGCTTTGATCACCCATTGTTACTCCGCCTGCATGGCTTGTTGCCAGATAGTAGCATCTGGACTTTGCATTTCCTGCTCCAAATTCTGAAACTTGACACATAAGGCAAGATAAGCTTCCCCATGATCATTAGACATCCACCACCACAATCCAAGGGCATTTCTTATTCTAGTAGATCCACTAAATGGAACAATCTGTTCTGATCTGGAAATGTTATAAGTACCTATCTTTTTCATTGGTGTTGATTACATCATCAGGCAGCTGGCCAATGATTTCTGTAGCTTTACAGTCTGAATTTTCCTCAAGTGCAATGTCCCTACCCTTTAGATTCATCACAATCCCCAAAAAAGATCCCTTTTCAACTCTTTGGTTCCAGCTTTAAGTGTTTTTTGTCAGGGATGTGATAAAATACATCACTGCCAAAGATCCTGAGGTGCTGGAGGCCTGTTTTTTTGCCTGTATATGCTCTGTAGGGTATAGAATCATGCAGAGCTGTTATTGGGCATATATTCTTGATGTATACCACAGTAGCAAAAGATTCAGCCCAAACCTGTAGTCCACTCCCTTATCATGTAGCATAGATCTTCCCATATCTACTATCATTCTGTTTGCATATTCTGCTGCTCCATTTTACTGTGGAGTAGGTGGAACAGTGGTTTGTTGAGGTTTACCAGTAGATGAGCAGTATTCTACAGACCATTTTGAGCAGTATTCCCCTCCATTGTCACTTTGAAGTATTTTCAATTTATACCCAGATTGTTTTTCTGCCATGTACTGGAAGTGTTGAAATGTCTCTAAAGCCTCATCCTTTGTTTTTAGGGGGCATATCCATGTATATCTTGTCTTGTCATCAATAAATATCATAGAGTATCTCTTTGCTCCAAAGGAAAATGTTCTCATGGGCCCACATATGTCTGAGTGTAGAATAGCTAGTATTTTGGCAGTGCTGATGCCTCCTGAGCTCCTGAAACTCTGCCTAGCTTGTTTGCCATATGCACAACCCTTACAGACACTCAACTTGATTTGAATTGAGTAATTTAGGCCTGAAACAAACTCATTTTTAAATAATCAGGTGATTTTCTGTTCTCCATTGTGTCCTAGCCTTCTATGCCATGTCTCCCAGTTGGTTTCATCTATTTCAGCAATTCTGGCCTACTTGGGCACAATGATCTTGCATTTTAACTTATACATATTGTGACTATTAATTTCCACAGCATATCTTTATCCATTTTCACTCAATGCTGAGCAGCTCATCTTAGTAAAAGCAAATTTCAGTTCCTGAGCAGCTGCTTTACTGACTGAGAGAAGGTATTTAGCTATTCCAGGTATGTAGAGGACATCAGTCAGAATTGCTGCTGTACACCCGGAGATAATACTCAAATTTAGTAGTATACACCCACCAGCAGTAGCCTGCAGTGCAGAGTTGTCACGCAGATAAACATTTCTTACAGGAATAGTCTTTAAGTTGCAGAACCACTCCTTTATACCACAAATCTGCGGTGATGCTCCATAGTCAATATACCATTCATGACTTTAGCTACTTACACTCTCTTGTACAGTGACAAATAACTGTTAATCAGTAGTTCAATGGCTTGCCTGCTCCAGTTTCTGTGTTTTGTCAGCTAGTTTCTTCTTGCATTCTCTTCCCAAGTGTCCTGGCTTCCTACAATGGTTACCACAACCAGGTTTTCTTTGGTTTTGTTGTTTTACCTTGTTTTCTTTGTGCCTTTCTGAGCAGAATAAAGCATGTCTTCAGTTTCTCTGCTTTATCATTACATCTGAGCTCTTTGTGGAAAAGTCTCCCGTTGATATGGACTAAAGTCAGATTGTCTTCTCTACTTACAAAAGAGAGTATGAGTGGCTTGTATTTGTCTGGTAGGCTGCAAAGCAGGCAGAGTATATTTTCTTCATCATCTACACCAGCATCAAAGCGGTAAAGTTCTTCTGCAGGTGTCTCTATTCTGGTTATGAGTTGTAGCATATCAACATCTGGCTTCTTCCTCTTGTTGAAGAACTTTTGTTTAAATAAAGCTTGCTTGATACTGACTTGGTTCTAAATATCTTCTCTAAGAACTCCAATGCTGCATTTGCATTATTTGAAGCATGGATTTGTCTGATGAAGGAATCTTGCACATTGAAACATATAGTATTAAAGGCTTTTCCCTTCTTTTCCTGAGACTTTTCCACTTCTGCTGCTGTTCTTTTGGGCTTACGTTCTTTTCCTGTTACTATATTCCAAAGCTTTCTTTCCCCATGGTGGATTGGCATTATGATTCTCTATGATCCGTAGTTTCTCCCATCCAACCCCTCCTTTAAAGGGAAGATAATTGCATTGCTCTGTTTTCTGGTAGAAATCATCTTTAGAGTTGGCTAAGGTAATCAGGGCTCATAACTTGTTGCAATTTAAGAAATGAGTTGTATACCAGGAACCTATCAAGATATAGTGATAATAGTTGAACTGATGTTTATTCATAAAGAGGATCAGTGTTTATACCTTTGGAAAAGCATAACAGCTGTAACACTAAGTACGGTGGGTTTCTTAACATTTAGGAGCATTGTGTAACAGCTTCAGGGTCAGTACAAAATAGACTTGTTCCGTTGGATAGTGCCACATTGAGCCATGAGTGCCAAATGATGCCATAGTGTGCCAGAGAGGCCAATTGAGCCTCTACCTGGCCACAGGGTGTGAAACATAGCTCCGCATCTTCATGCAAGGCAGCCCCTGTGTTTCACCCATTGTGTTGGAGAAAATCCATTTTTTGACCTTTTTTTTTGGATCAATGTTGTGCAGGATATGTTAGAGCACAAGCAGATTGAAGATATGCATCTGGTACTCAATACCCATGGCACTCTGAATCTAGCTCCTGTAGCTTGTATCATGTCACAAAAATGAATGGCCCTATCTTGGTCCACTGGTACTATCTGGCACTATAAGTGCTTTGTATAGATCTTACTTTAGGGCTAATATTTAAATATAGTGCCAGATAGTACCAGTGGACCAAGATAGTGCCATTCATTTTTGTGACATGATACAAGCTACTGGAGCTAGATTCAGAGTGCCATGGGTATTGGGTACCAGATGCATATCCTCAGCTCTCCTGTGCTCTTACACATCCTGAGCTACATTGATCCACAAAAAAAGGTCAAAAAATGGATTTTCTCCTGCGCAATGGGTGAAACACAGGGGCTGCTTTACATGAAGATGCAGAGCTATGTTTCACACTCTGTGGCCAAGTGTAGGCTCACTTGGCCTCTCTGGCACACTATGGCATCATTTGGCACTCATGGCTCAATGTGGCACTATCCAACGGAACAAGTCTAATGTTTGTGAAAAGTGTTATTTTGATCATCACTATAGGGGAATAAATGTAGGATCATAAATGTGAGGAAATTAGCAAAGCTGGGGCTGCAAATTAGTTCTACAGTGACCAAGACTAGTCTCAAATTGCTTAGTAAATTTTAAGTTTCTGAATGATACCAAATAGTCCAATATTTCAACACTCCCCCTCATATAAATAATTTCTTAATCCTAATTCCTTTCTGATGTTCTCAACGGTGGTCTAGCTAGTGGTTTTGTCAATATATGTGCTATCATTCTGTCAGTTGGACAGTAAACTAACTCTACTAAGTTATTCTCTACAGCTTCCCTCAACAAGTAACCCTATTATACTTCCCATCTAATAAGTATTTAGGTGTTTATGTGCTTTTTGATAACTTTGGCAGGAGCACTACAGCTCTATACTACTATTTATTCCTGGTACAGTTTAAGATGTGATCTGGCTATAAGGAACTTATCAGGACATAGTGATAATAGTCAAACTGTTGTCTACTCATAAAGAGGATAAATAATTGTACCTTTGTAAATGCATTACAGCTGTAACACTAAGTAAGGAGGGTTTCTTAACATTCAGGAGCATTCTGTTACAGCTTCAGGGTTAGTACATAATGTTTGGTGAAAAGTGTTATTTTGATCATCACTATAGGGGAATAATCATAGGATAATAGATATGAAGAAACTGACAAAGTTGGGGCTGCAAACTAGTCCTACAGTGACCAATACTAGACTAGAATAGCTTAGTAAATTTTTGGCTGTTGAATGATACCAAATAGTCCAGCATTTCAGCAGGTAATTCTACAGTGTAATGTTTGAATGGCACAAGGGGAGGTAGAAGAAGGATATACTATTTGATAAATTGGTATAGTAGCATTGTTCAGAGCTAGCAGTGGGCTGCCATACTGCTTTATAATGCCTGCCAAAGTCTGCAATGAGGCTGTTTGAGCACCCTCAAGTTTGTTGCCATATAAGACAATTCAATGTATTAGTGTGGTAGGTCTGCACAAATCAATGCAGAGTCCATTGAAACTGTCAGAGCACCATGCAATTCTTTTAAAAAACTGTCAACACATTGGGCCAACCACATTCTGTCATATTGTCTAGTAGTATGCAAGATCATCCTATACAGTGAAAACCTTTTCAAGATTAATCTTCCCTACTGGTGGCTACACCTCACACCCAATTATTTGCAATCACCGCAGATTGCGCTGCATGCCCTGGCATAATACAGTGGAACAAGCTTATTATACACAGAGCTATTCTATCTTCTCTTATGGTGTTAAATCAAGATAGACTTGACCATGGGACATGCAGCTTGATATTCAATACTGAGACACTATTCTTTATTGTTTTAGTCAGTATTCATCTCTATCTAAGAAAGTCTGGTATCTAAGGCTCAGCACGCACATTAATATCAAGTATATGAATAGTCAATAAAAATAAGCATCAGAAGTAAACAAATGGAACCTTGTTCTTATGTAAATATATTGCAATGTCCCCTTAGAGGTGTTAAGTTTCAATATATATTTTACCAACAGATAAAATAAAGCTCTCTGGCACCTAATCTGACCCAATGCAGACCACAGCAGGAGAATAATTGGACTCCAGTTTGTTTGTCATTTATTATAAGCAGTGGGGCTACTGCCAAAAAAGAGTATGCTGATGGTTTGCCCAGTGAGGATAATAATCTGGAATTTTCTGTCACTCAGTCAACTATGCATTTGAAAATCTCTGCAATGATACTAGCAGACTTATACATCCAGCTGAAGACCAGCAAATGACTGCTACAACATCACCACTTCAAGTATTTGCAAGTATGTTGTGAACTAATACCATGTATTATTGAGGGAACTATCAGCAGTGACTAATGCTGTTGATGCAATAGCTCAGAGAATATTGGAGGTATTCCAGAGAGCAGATGAGTATTTAACAAGTATATACAAGTTATGCTGTTAATACCACAGATAGAAAATGTGGTATCATTGCTGCAAAGTGAGAAATTGAGTAGTTTGATATCAAAGTCCAGAATTGTGTTATTTATCACTGTAAAGGCAAACCGTTAAATTATTTTCCAAGCATTTGTTTTAACTCATTCATGGTATACATATCTAGTCTTACACTATATAATCTTGTATTTGAAAGGGTCATAATATTTTTTATTTGTACAGCATATATAACTATGTAATAAGAACACATAGTTGTTCCAAAGATATTATTAGTTTAAAAATTTGATATTTTTCAATAATTAATATATATTTTTTATGTATAATTGTCGCACAACTTTTTCTATGTGTTTATTTTTTTCCCAAATATTATTTAATTAATTTTAGTTAATAATCATATTACATATTGTTGTCCAAGTAGACACCAGCAACTGGAACAAAGACGTCAAGAGACACAGACCAAAGTATCTCAAAGTTCAGAAAAGATGAAGCAGAGATTTGATAAGACTGTAGCACCAGAAGCATTGACAGTTGAGACTTTGTATTGCTAAGAAACAACACTAGGAATAAGTGTGAGCCAAAATGGACAGGACCATTCAAGATCATCAGAGAATGTCCAGTTGCAACTTACCAACTAGTGGACAAACAAGGCAATATCTGGGAAGACTTAGTGCATAGGGACAGACTTAAGCTTGCAGGACTTGCTGATAATACTGAGCCATCAAGTTATTGGTATCACAAGAAAAGAGATTCAGGAAAACCCTCTCAGCTTTAGCAAGGGAGAATGTTGTGATCTGCTACTAGAATATTTAAGTTAGATCAGTTTTTAGTCAAATCAACCAGTTATTTGTTTAGGTTATCAGTATATCAGTATTATCTATCAAATCAGTAAAATTAGTTGGCAAATGAATCAGCAGATCCTTATCAGACAGAAATAGATATATTAGGTAGGTTCTTATAGGGTGATGATGATGCAATCAAATGAGTAATCAGCCACAGCCTACATTAGGAAATACAATTAGTCAGCAATTTATCTGGCAAAATGTATATAAGGAGCTGCTGTAATCTCAATAACAATCTGCCCAAGTTTTAGTGAATACAGTACTAGCTAAACTCTCTATTCCTCTACAACTCTTATACCAAGACTTATAACATTGGCAGCAGTGATAACCAGAAACATCCCTCCTGAAGAAAGAAGAAGTCTCCCTCAAGATATCCAAAAATCATGAATGGAAGAATGCTATGCAACAAATCCTGGCCCAGCAGCAACAGTTACTCCAGATCCTTAGCCTGCTGCAACAAGGAATTACCACCTTGGCCCAAAGCTAGCAAAACCCTGTCAAGAGCAACTTTAGTGTGAAGGTCAAGTAGTACCATGGTAGAGTCAATGAAAACATGGGAACTTGACTCTTTCAGATTGAAGAAGCTTTCAAGGCTAAGGGAATTGCTCCAGAACACAAGTTACATTATTCAGCCTCTTACCTAGCAGATGCAGCTTTGCAGTGGTTCCACAACAAGATCAGGTCAGCCACCATAATGGGATGCTCTACAATTGCTACCTGGGATAAGTTTGTGATGGGAATTCAGAATGCCTTTGAGCCCCCACACCAACAGACACTACTAAGAAGAAAGTTGAAGACACTCAGACAAAAAGGAATGGTCCAAGAGTACATCTATGAGTATAGATGTCTACTTGAACCAATTTAAAGAATGGACCCTCTGAATCAGGTTGAATACTTTATTGATGGGTTGAAAGAAAGAGCTTGTAAGGAAGTGATTTATCAAAGACCTCAGACTACTGAAGAAGCCATCAAGATTGCCATTAACTATGACTCAGCTTTGTTTGGAGTTGGGAAACCCACAATGACTTATTAGAGTGGCTACAATCACTATGAAAGAAGACAGTCAGAAGCAGTTACAATGAAAATAGATGCTATGCAGAAGAATCCTACCTCAGAAGACTGTAAGAAGAAAGGACTTTGCTTCAATTGCCACCAGCAGGGACATATTGCAAAGTACTGCCCTCAAAGAAGAAATGGAGACCAGCCATGAAGAACCTTTAACCATATTGAGGCCATGGAGCATAGTAACATGGAGGATGAACTTGAAGAAGACTCAGAGCTCACCTTCCACATGACAGAAGAATACCTATCCCAGATGACCTCAAACTCAGGAAAGCTATTATACTTCAATGGAGTAATCAATGGAGTACCTGCCAAGATCATGATTGACTCATGAGCATTACATGAGGGCATGCCAGAGTAATTTGCTCTGATAGCTGGAATCAACTCAGAACCCACCAAATCAACTCATTCTCAACAGTTGATGGCAACTCTCACATAATCAACCGTATTACTCAGCCAGTAAGGATGAAGATCAATGACTATAAAGAAGATATGCAGGCCTATATATATGGGAACTGTAGGTTTGACCTTGTACTTTGGAAAACCTGGCTATTTTGTTGTAATCCATCAATCAACTGGAGAACCTATGCTACTCAGATCCTGAAGGACAGCAAGACCAATGAGCTATTACCTGCCAGACTGGATTTCAGCATGGTCAATTCCAGTGTGTGTGAGACAAGTGAGCTTAGCAAGACACAGTTCTGTAGAGCACTAAGAAAAGGCATGCAGATGTTCCTCATGGCAGTATTACAGCAGGATTCTCTGACTCCAGTACCCTAGAAGGTCCAGACTCTTTTGAAGGAGTACTCAGACATATTTCTGGAAGAGCTTGTAAGCCTACCACCAGTCAGAGCCATGGTTCATACCACTGAAACAGGAGATAGCCCTCCAGTGAGTAAGACACCTAATAGAATGAGTCCATTGGAGTTGGAAGAGATGAAGAGACAAATAGATCAATTACTGGAGCAAGGATATATCAGACCCAGCAAGTCACCCTGGGGAGCACCAGTACTTTTTGTGAAGAAGAAGAATGGAACACTTGGGATGTGCGTTGACTACAGAGCCCTCAACTCAGTTACCATGAAGAATAAGTACCCAATACCTTGGATTGACAAGCTCTTGGACCAACTCAATGTAGCCACTAAGACAGAAGAGGATTACTTGGTGCACATTGAAAAGGTCTTGTAAAAGCTAAGAGAGAACAAGCTCTATGGCAAGCTACCCAAGTATGAATTTTTCAAGGAACATGTTGAATATCTGAGACACATAGTGACTAGCACAGGAGTAACCTTAGACCCTAAGAAGGTTGAAGTCATCAAGAATCTGAAGCAGCCCCATAGCATATCAGAGCTCAGATCATTCCTTGGAATGGTTTCCTGTTATTGGAGATTTGTCAAGTCCTTTGCAAGTATTGCAGCCCCTTTAACTGATATCCTAAAGAAAGACAATACCTACAAGTGGGACATAGTTTGTGAGACTGCCTTCCAGATGGTCAAGAATGAACTTGCTAAGCTGCCAAGCTTAAGAATACCAGACTTCAGAAAAGAGTTTACTATGTGCACAGACACTTCAGATTATGCAATTGGTGGAGTGTTGAGCCAAGAACACAAGGGAAAGGACCACCCTGTTGCCTTTGAATCCAAGAAACTGAACTCAGCAGAACAAAACTATCCAGTTCATGAGAAGGAGATGCTTGCTACAATACACTGTTTGAAGACGTGGAGATGCCATATTGAAGGAGTCAAATGCACTGTGAAGACTGATCATACCTTACTCAAGTACATATTTACTCAGCAGGTACTCTCTACAAGAATGAGAAGATGTAGTGAATACATTCAGCAATTTGACTTGGATATTGTCTACTGCCCTAAAAAAACAATACGGTTGCTGATGCCTTATCAGGATTAGATCAAGTTGGACAACTCAACTTAGTGCATGAATCAGATTGGCCTAGCCTATTACCAAAGTAGTTGGAGGACCAAGCCATTCCTAATGAGGTGGATGAAGATATCAAGAAGATAATCCGGGATGAAGCCAGCAAATTTGTAGTACAGGATGAAACACTCTACCATATTGTTGATGGAAGCTCTATTGCCGATTGCCCTGATGTTTCTTGCCTGGATTTAATACATAAGCTACACAATGGATATGGACACCTTGGAATTGAAGGAACCTATAGTGTTGTGAAAGCCAGAGCATGGTGGCCCAGAATGAAACAAGACATTGAGAAGCTAGTGAAAACATGCCCAAATTTCCAAATCAACCAAGGCCAACCACAGAGAATTGCTGTACTCTTTCCCTTGGAGACTGTAAGACCTTTTGAAAGATAGGGAATTGACTTTATTGGAAGACTGCCAACTACAATGAAATGCAACTGTTGGGCCCTAGTAGCAATTGACCATGCGACATAATGGCCAGTGTTATGAATAGACACAAGGCAAGAGGAAAAGCTAGGCAGGGCAGGAAGGGAATTAGGTGTGGACCATGAAGGCAAGGCAGGATTCAAGTCAAGGCTGTTACTTCAAGACCTGTGTTTATCAGACTGAGGAATATTTAAGGGGGGATAGGACTATATATACTTATTGGCTATACTGATGCCAAGAGATATTGGCTAATACTAATGGGGTTGTGGGGTGAGGCACAGCAATTGTGCTGGGGATAATGACATACATGACACGGCACTGAAACCAGATGGGGAAATAGGTTGGGTCACCTGATCATATGACAAAGACATGTGACCTGGCATTTCCATATATGGTACTGTACTATGAAAAATACAATGGGAAGCTTCCATGGAATGTTCCATTGTGTAACAATGGATTGGAATGGTCAGGAGCTTTCTGGAAGGTGGTAGAAAGTTCCAGAAGGAATCTCTTAGAAATTGAGCTAGGAAGCTGAAACTTGGCATGGGTGTTCATGGTTGTCATGTGATCATGACACTATTCTCCTCTTCCAGGCAAAGCTCTGTTTCCCTATGGGGCAGGCTTTGCAGGATATTGCTGGTTGAACTGGGTAACTAGTTCTTGACAATTAATGAGATGGGTAGCTGGTTCCCATGTTTGGTCACTTGGACCATAACCAATCCAGTCTACTAAGTAGTACAGCTTTGACCGGATATACTTGGAGTCTGGAATCTGTTTAACTTCAAATTCTTGATGTTGATCAACCTGGATGGCTTGGGGCATTGCTTATTGCTGGTTTGGCAAGGTGTTCTTACAATGCAGCGCCAGGAGGGACACATGGAAAGTATCATGGATTTTCATACTTGCTGGTAACTGTAGCGGATATACTATAGGGCTAAGCATCTTCTTGATCTTGAAAGGACCAAGTTTCTTGAAATCCAATTTGTCACAAGGGCGGTTGGTGCTGATGTTTCTTCTGAGTAACTATACAGAATCTCCTTCATTAAGATCAGGGCTAGGATGCCATTTTAGATTGGCAAATTTCTTGTAGCTTTCCTGAGCTAAGGACAGCTCTTCCTTGAGGGTATTCTGGATGTCCTGGATTGCTTGGGCATGTTCAGCAGCATGTGGGCTCATTAGGTTTGTTGGTATCTGGATATCAAACTGAGGGTGGAATCCATGGTTTGCATAGAATGGTGTGAAACTGGTTGCATTATGGCTTGAGTTGTTGTAGGCAAACTCAGCAACTGGTAGTAGATCAACCCAATTGTCTTGCTGGTAATTGATATAGCACCGGAGGTATTGCTCTAGAATCTGGTTGATTCTTTCAGTCTGGCCATCAGATTGAGGATGGAAGGCAGTGGAGAGTTTGACTTGAACACTAAGGTATTGCATGAAGTGTTTCCAAAACTTGGACACAAACTGTGGGCCTCTATCTGACACAATATCACTGGGGATACCATGAAGGCGGAAAATAATCTTGAGGACTAACGTAGCGGTTTCTTTTGCATCAGTGTTCTTACAGCAAGGGATAAAGTGAGCCATCTTGGTCAGCAAGTCAGCCACTTGAAGTATAGCATTGAAGCCACATGACTCAGGGAGGTCAGTCATGAAGTCCATAGATATAGATCTCCATTGGTGTTCTGGGATAGGCAAGGGCTGAAGAAGTCCATAGGGCTGGTGTCTGGCTAGTTTTGCATGGTTGCAAATATCACAAGTCAGAATGTACTCTTTGATAAGAGTTAACATTCTAGGCCACCAGAAATCTCTTTTGATAGCATTCAAGGTTTTGGCAGTGCCAAAGTGGCCTGCAGCCATTGAATCATGCCAAGACTTAATAATATCCAGCTGGGTGGCAAGGTCTGGGACATAAAGCTGCTGCTTGTGGTAGATGAGGTTGTTTACCAAATGCAGGTTCTGGATGTTTGGGAACTTGGGAGGGGGCCCAACTGGGGATTCCAGATATTTCTTGATGGTACTGGAAGTCATATTAGAGGCTTGGGATTCTGATATCCTTACTAGGAATGAAGGGATGACAAGACTTGAGGACTGGGTGGCAAGAATCTCAAAATGTTTCTTGCTCAGCAATGGGTGTTCCATTTGCCAACAGGCATTATCTCCCTCTTCCAGGGCATATTTCTTTTTTCTGGACAGGGCATCAGGCTTTCCTTGCTTTGCACTAGGTCTATAGGTGATAGTAAAGTCAAAGCTGGACAGGAAGAGTGACCATCTGGCTTGTCTCTGGTTTAGTACTTTGGAATTTGCAAAGTACTCAAGGTTCCTATGGTCACAGAAAACTTTGATTTTGTGTTTTGCACCATCCAGGTAGTGTCTCCATTGCTCAAAGGCTACAATGATGGCAAGCAACTCCTTATCATAGATATCATAGTTGATCTCTGCAGGGGAAAACTTCCGAGAGTAGAATGCAATGGGGTGCAACACATTGTCCTTACCATACTGCAAGAGTATGGCACCAAGGGCAAAATCAGAAGTATCAGTCTCCACTATGAATTACTTCTCAAGGTCAGGGTGGGCAAGCAGAGGGGCCTTCAGGAAAGATTTCTTGAGTTGGTTGAATGAGCTGGATTGCTCCTCATTCCAGCCAAAAGGTGTGTTCTTCAGGGTAATCTTTGTCAGAGGGGTGACTATCTTGGAGTAGTTGGCTATGAACCTGCAATAGAAGTTGGCAAATCCCAGGAAGGATTGTACTTCCTTGACTGAGCTTGGAGTTTTTCAGGATTGGACTGAGTCAACTTTCTTTGGGTCCATTTTTGTCCCCTCAGGGCTGATGAGGTAACCAAGAAATTCCACTTCTCTCTGGTCAAATTCACACTTCTCTAGGTTGGCATAGAGACTGGCAGAGTCTAGTTTTCTCAATACTTTCTTGACATGTTCATCATGATCATCTTGGCTCTTGGAGTATATGAGAATATCATCAAGGTAGATTATCACAAACTGGTCAAGGTATTCACACAAGATGTCATTCATGAGGTGTTGAAACACAGCAGGGGCATTGGTAAGGCCAAATGGCATAGCTTTGTACTCAAAGTAACAATATCTTGTGCAAAAGGCAGTTTTCCATTCATCACTGGGCTTGATTCTGACAAGATTGTAAGCTCCTCTCAAGTCAATCTTGGTGAAGACTTGGGCAGCAGACAGCTGATCCAACAGTGTGTTGATCAGAGGCAGGGGGTAGCGGTTCTTGACTGTGATCTTATTCAAAGCACAGTAGTCCACACACATTCTGAGGGTGCCATCCTTCTTCTTGACAAAGAAGATTGGGGCTCCAGCAGGTGATTTGGAGTGCTGAATAAAATCCTTCTGGAGGTTTTCATCAATATAACCATGGAGTTTGTTCAACTCTGGCTGGGAGAGGTTATATATTGGGCCAAATGGAGGGACTTTTCCATCTTCAAGGTCAATAGGGCAGTCATAAGGCCAATGGCCAGGGAGGAGTTCTGCTTTCTTCTTGTCAAAGACATGGGCAAACTCTTGGTACTTGGCTGGTATGTTTGCTGAGGAGGCTCTTTCAGCTGGCAAGGTATCTTGGGCTGTTGAACTGTTGGCAACAGTCTTTTCACGGTTATCAGGGTCTGGAGATTTCATGGAGTTGACTTAGTGGGATCTGGTGAATGACAGGATCTTGGAATTCCAATCAATACTTGGATTGTGGTAGCTCAGCCATGAGCTTCCAAGCACAATAGGATAGTGTGGTGAGTTGATGATGCTGAAGGCAATTCTTTCTTTGTGAGCAGTACTGGACAGCTGAAGTAAGCATGTTTCATGGGTAATGGCACCAGAGGAGAGTGATCTTCCATCAATAACTTCTACTTGGACTGGACAGGATTTCAAGGTAACAGGAATAGAGTGCTTCTGGACAAATGCTTGGTCAATGAAACAGGATGAAGCACCAGAATCAATCAGGGCTTGGACTGGGACAGGACTGTAGTCAGGGATCTGGATATTGGCAGGCATTCTGAAGGACTGGATAGATTTTGTGGCAAAGGAAGATTCTTGGATATACTGCATTTTCATGAGTGGGTCCAGTTGCAAGCCTGTCAGTGCAACTGGACATTGGGGTTTCCCAACAGATCTGAATTAGCTTGGTTACTGAAGGACTGCATCAGCTTGAAGCTGGACTTCATGTTGGGGCAGGACTTGGCAAAGTGACCTGGTTGGCAACAGTATAGACAGAGGTTGGCTTGTTGACATCTGGACTTTTCACTCTTTGATAGTTTCTTGTATTTGGCACTATCAATCTGCATAGGATTTTTTGGAGTGACTTGGGGAGCTGGAGAGGCTGGGACTGCAACAGGAATGTGTCTTTGATGGCTCTTTTGCTTCTTCTGGAATAGTCTGTTATCACACAGGATTACTTGGTGCATAGCTTCAACCAATGTATCTAGATCTGGGAGTGTGAGTAGCAGATCACAAACTTCATCATTGAGGCCATCTTGGAATTGGCTAATCAAGGCTGCTTGACCCCAGGAGCTGAGGTCACTGGAGAGTTGTTGGAACTCTGAGGCATGGACTGATGCTGGTTTGTTCCCTTGTTTGAGGGTCTTGATCTTGTTAGCAGCAGTTCTGGCTTAGTCAAGGTTACCAAATGTTAGCTTCATTTCAGTGAGAAAGGCTTAGTAGTCTCTGAGTTGGGGAGAGTTGGTCTCCACTAATGGGGAGAACCACTTGAGAGCTGTACCAGTAAGCAGGTTGGAGATGAAACCAACTTTGGCCTGGTCAGTGGGGTACTGGTTGGGCTGGAGTGCAAGATTGCTCTTCACCATGTTGATGAAGCCACGGAATTCATTCTGAGAGCTGTTGAACTTGGTAGCTGGAGTATACTTGGGTTCTTGGTAGACTGGGACATAGCTAGTATGCTGGACACTTTGGTTCTGGAACTGAGCAAGAGTGTTTCTGAGGTCTGCATGGTCTTGCTGCAGTTGGGTAAAGGCAGCCATGAGCTGGGCAAAGTTCATCTCTGGGTTCAACATGGTAGCAGAGGAAGGTGGATGAACTTGCAAGGAATACTGGAATATACTCAACTAGATTGTGGGTTTGTAAAGCCACTAGTATGTCAAGAATACAACTATTGAGCCACAATGTCCAACTTAAATAAGTTAGCATCACTTCAGAAGGTACTGGTTTTGACGTCCTTTGATAGAGTATTGTACTAAAGCTTCCAATACTGTAACAACTGTAAACTCCACCAGCAGGGTAATAAAGTGCATGCAGCTGTGACCAATAGTTTTACAAAGATAAAGTATCTTTGCCTTTATAGGACAAGACTAGGGAAAGATGATGGGTGATACCTATGGTGAGTATTCCTTTTACAAGTTTTCTTAAAACTTTGGGCAGAAGGCAGGGATCCAAAGATAAGTCAGGAGAGTCTGATAAAACTGTTATGAATAGAAACAAGGCAGGAGGAAAAGCTAGGCACAGCAGGAAGGGACTTAGGTGTGGACCATGAAGGCAAGGCAGGATTCAAGTCAAGGCTGTTACTTCAAGACCTGTGTTTATCAGAGTGAGGAATACTTAAGGGGGGATAGGACTATATATACTTTTTGGCTATACTGATGCCAAGAGATATTGGCTAATACTAATGGGGTTGTGGGGTGAGGCACAGCAATTGTGCTGGGGATAATGACATACATGACACGGCACTGAAACCAGATGGGGAAATGGGTTGGGTCACCTGATCATGTGACAAAGACATGTGACCTGGCATTTCCATATATGGTACTGCTCTATGTAAAATACAATGGGAAGCTTCCAAGGAATGTTCCATTGCGTAGCAATGGATTGGAATGGTCAGGAACTCTCTGGAAGGTGGTAGAAAGTTCCAGAAGGAATCTCTTAGAAATTGAGCTAGGAAGCTGAAACTTGGCATGGGTGTTCATGGTTGTCATGTGATCATGACAGCCAGTGGCTAAAGCTGTACCTATAGCCAGTGAACAAGTAGTTGCAAGTTTCATCTACCATGAAATCTTTATGAAGTTTGGATGCCCTGTAGAGATTCTGTTTGATAGAGGTGCAAACTTTATAGCCAAGACATTGGAAGCTTACCTGGAAATGCAGCAGATCAAACACTTGAAAACCTTGGCATATCACCCCAGAACTAATGGAGTCACTGAACAGTTTAATGGATTATTTGAAAATATGCTGACCAAGTATGCAAATGGAATTGCCAGTAGATGGGATGAGTATATAGACCAAGCACTCTTTGCATGCAGAGTCAGAGTACAAAACACCACCCAGCAATTGCCATTTTACTAAGTGTATGGATATGAACCAAGGATTCCAGGAAATCTCATACAACCCAAGCTTACAGAGACCTTAGAAGATGAACTCAGTCAGCCAAGTAGACACCTGCAACTGGAACAAAGACATCAAGAGGCACAGACCAAAGTATCTCAAAGTTCAGAAAAGATGAAGCAGAGATTTGATAAGACTGTAGCACCAGAAGCATTGACAGTTAAGAACTTTGTATTGCTAAGAAACAACACTCAGTAGAAGTTTGAGCCACAATGGACAGGACCATTCAAGATCATCAGAGAATGTCCAGTTGCAACTTACCAACTAGTGGACAAACAAGGCAATATCTGGGAAGTCTTAGTGCATAGGGACAGACATAAGCTTGCAAGACTTGCTGATAATACTGAACCATCAAGTTATTGTATCACAAGAAATGAGATTCAGGAAAACCCTCTCAGCTTTAGCAAGGGAGAATGTTATCATCTACTGTTTGAATATTTAAGTTAGATCAGTTTTTAGTCAAATCAACTAGTTAGTTGTTTAGGTTATCAGTATATCAGTATTATCTATCAAATCAGTAACATTAGTCAGCAAATAAATCTGCAGATCCTTATCAGACAGAAATAGATATATTAGGTAGGATCTTATTAGGTGATGATGATGCAATCAAATGAGTAATCAGCCACAGCCTAAATTAGGAAATACAATTAGTCAGCAATTTATCTGGCAAAATGTATATAAGGAGCTGCTGGAATCTCAATAAAGATCAGTTCAAATTTTAGTGAATACAATACTAGCTAAACTTCCTATTCCTCTACAACTCATACACCAATACCTGTAACACTTGCAGTCTTTAGTAACTCTGGTTTCCAATTAGTTCCACATTCCAGCCAGTGACTTATAGCTTGCAAAATTTGCTGCAATTACATGCCACTGTGGTGGTGTATAGGTCCAAGGGAGAGATATGTCCAACACTTCTCAAGTGTTTTGTGAGTGGGGTGTTCACTGGGTGCAATTGTTGCAATTTAAAAAGTGATTTGGATATAAGGAATTTATCATGAAATAGTGATAATAGTTGAACTGTTGTTTATTAGTAAAGAAGCTCAGTATTTATACCTTTGTAGAGGTAATACAGCTGTAACACTAAGTACAAAGGGTTTCCCAATATTCAGGAGCATTCTGCAACAGTTTCAGGGTTAGTACACAATGTTAAGTAATAGTGCTAATTTGATCCCGACTATAAGGGAATAATTGTTAGATCATAGATCTGAAGAAAGTGGCAAAGTTAGAGCTGTAAATTAGTCCCACAGTGACAAAGACTAGTCCAGAATTGTTAAATGAATCTTTGGCTGCTGAATGATACCAAATAGTCCAATATTTCAACAGCAATAACCTCTAGCAAAAGCTTGCTAGGAATACTTGGGTACTGTCTCTAATCTGATGTAGTGGGGAATAAAGCCACAAGCTTGTCAAGGGAAAACTATTGGGTTACAATCCCCAACTTAGTTTGCATATTAACAAAAGTATGTGCTGTGTTCAGCATCTTTTGAGATGACAATGTACCAAAGCTTCCAAAGTCAAAACAAATGTAAACTCCAACAGCAGGGATTTGATAAGAATGCAGCTGTTGTCAATAGTTACAAAGACAGAGAAGTATCTTTGCCTGTACAAGAACAAACTTGGGAAAGAATTAAAAATAATAAAAGATACTTACTTGGAGTATTCTTCACATGTAATGCCTCCAAGGTCAATTGGCTGTAAGCATGGCTTCTGGGAGTGTCCTGTGGTCTGGGGTTGGAAGTTCAGGTAGCAGCAGGTAGCAGTGATCACACTAATCAATAAGTTGGTATATTGATAAAAGTGATGATGATTTATTGTTGAGGGATTGCCTCCCTTGTATACTTTTCTCACTGACCAAGTGATTACTAATCATGGTATTCCAGAAGCTTCCAGATATCAATTAAATGGCAATAATCCAGTTGTTCTCTTGGTAGTAATTCTATCTGCTCAGAGTGCAAGATGTAATTGCTGTTGCCACAGGGTTGCATTATTCTCACAGGTCTTGATAAGACAGTCTACCAGTGGTCTTCAAATTATTGTGGTGCCTTCCTGGAGAGTGCATCAGCCATAACATTTGTCTTGGCAGGGATATGTCTGACCTCAAAGTCAAAAATTTTGGCCATGCCATCCATAAGCTTGTGGCATCATCATGTAGGTCAGGCTTGTTGATCATTCCTATAAGTGGCTTAGCATCTGTCTCCAGGATGAAATTTGTCATGTAGAGTTGTGACTTCAGCTTCCTCAACATCTTCATAACTCCTAGTAGCTCTCTCCTAATCTGTGAGTACCTTTTTTCTCTAGGAGTGAATAGGCAGCCCTCATATCTGCAGGCATAGTGATTGCCATTTACATCATCTTGGCCAAGTAATGCTCCAGCTTTTATGAAGCTTGTATCCACTGTCAAAATAGGTGGGCATTCAGAGTTCTGATAGTCAAGTGGTCTTAGAACCAGTGGAGATACTAAGACCTCTTTTAGTAATGTCAAGGCTTCTTCTTGTTCTTCTCTGCAGATAAATGGGGTTTTCTCTCTCTGTAGCCGGCAGGTTGGTTCTGCTATCTCAGTAAATCTTGATATCCTGATCCTAAAGAACCCACAAGCTGCCAAAAAGCCACAAGCTTGTGTTGGATTTGTGGGAGTAGGCCAATTGCATATCTTTTGTGTCCTGGAGTCTCCAGGTGAACAACAAAAGGTGTTGCATTTTTGTCCAACAATGGATATCTCTGATACACCAAAGCTGCTTCTCTCACCACTAATGGTGAGTCCAGCTTCTTGAATGACTCCTAATATGGCATCATTGTCTGAAATATGGTCATGGACAAACTCTCTTACTGCAGGCATAACTTTGGTGGTGTCCCAAAATTTTGGTCCTTTGATGCCTATGTCATCAACAAAGACAGCAGGTTTCTCAGGTATTAACTGGTACAGCATATTTGCATGCATCTCTGGAACTGAGCCTCAGAGTTTGTAGCCCCTTGGCTGAGTTTTGTCATCCTTAACAGTCCAAATGGTGTCTGGAGTGCAAACATATCTCTTGATGTCTCATCAAGGGGGATCTGGTCATATCCTGAGTAGAGATCATATGTTGCGTACATGGAGTGGCCACTTAAGCTTTCTGCAAAGTCACCAAGAGATGGAGGTATAGCACCATCTCCAATAGTGACAGCACTTGCGGTTGCATGCCTTGAATGAATTGGAGGTTTCCATTCTTCTTTTTGGTTGCAAACCATCTGTTAGCATAAGGTCCACGGCATGGTTCTAGGATTCCAGCTTCTATCTTCTTCTTGAGCAGGTCATGCACATCAACTTGGAGTCCTCTGGGCAGTGGGTAAGGCTTAAATGACCAGGGTGTGTGGGGCACTCTATGAGTCTTGATAGATTTTTCAGCCAATGTCTTTAAGAGCCCCATCTCCTTGTAATTATATGAAAAAACCTTATCATGTCTTTTCAGGGTTTCTTCAAATAATCAGAACTCCTGAGGAGTTAGGTTTTCATCATCAATGATAAGTTGCTTAAGTCTCTCAGGTGTAAGTTGTATATCCTATAGTGTTTCTTCCGGTGGTCTGATGTAATCAGTAGGTCAAGATCCCTCAATCAAAGTTGTAAGTGATGGTCTACTCTTCAGTTCTACTGTGTTGCATTTTGTTCAAACCATTGCCATCTACTCCTGTATACCTAATGAGCAGCTTTGTATTGTCTGTTGTCAGGGCTGCTTAGCCACACTGTATGAGTCCCAATAGGGGCATCAACAGAGATCTTTCTGGTTAACTAACAAAGCAACAATGTCAAGAACTTGAAAGACTATTGCAATGCCTAGAGTGAAATTTTGGAGCATTAATTGCCATCCCAGAAGGTTGCAGCACTTCAAAAGCAGTGCTCATGAAAAACAATTGAATATTGCAAGGGCTTTTTGCAGTGACTGGTAGATGAACTGCTATATCTTACAGTGCCAGCCAGGGACCAGGACATAGAGGAACCAATGAATGAACAGTGGCATAAAGCTGCAGTGTTCCTGCCAAGGTTATGGAGAAAGGGTGGTATGATAGAAATACATAAACAATAGTGGAGTTTGGTAAGTTATGTGGTGAGTGGGGTATTGGGCTTAATGTTAGTGTTGGGTGTATGGACTCCAATTTTATGATAGTCTTGGAAATATTGGAAGTGATTAAGTGAATGGGCAGGTTAAATGGCTTTCCTTAATGACTTATCAAGTGTAAAAGTAGTATTTATACTTTTACGCTGATCTGGCATAACAAACATAAAAATGTGGCTTAGGAAGGTCCCAGGAATATCTGTGCAAAGCTTGGGGGTGTTTAGACAACTTTCAGAACTTTCATGTTTTGGTTAACCAATATTGTGGAGAGTCTGTTTTAAGTAAATCCCCAGAAGGAACTTAATGAGTATTTGCTAAGATTTGAATATAATGATCAAAGCAACTAAGTCTGGCAAATATCCAGGTGGAATTACTAATATTTATAAAATTCTATAGGTCAATACAGTTGACAATTGATGTTCAACTGAAATTTTGAGGGAAATAAATCAATTTGCATACATGAAAAGTACAAGAATTAGTTGAGACACAAAGCAAGAAGTGTAAAAAAGAGGCAATAGCCAATCAATGTACACAGAGATAGGATGTGATTGAGTATCCAGGCTCTGAAAGCGTGCAAATTGACAGGGGACTAATTAAAAGACACTAATGTATTTTTGGGATGAGTAATTTTGACCAAGTTTTTTGCTAAATCTGGGGAGCAGTTACTCCTCAGAGGTTGTTACACAGTGTTCCGGTGGGATCAATGGCTCTTAGCTCTGAGACTTGAATTCTGTGAAGGCCTTTAAATGATATCATCACAATGATTTCTCATGGGTTGACATTAAGGATCTATTAGGCCATTGAGTGTGCTGAGGAATATGTGTAGGTGTTTAGAGCTATTGGAAGAGATGGGGGAACAATTAGAGTAAGTGTGTCACACTTACTCTGATATTAAGCATCAGTGTAGTGTTTATATTTTACAGGTTCTTGGCTGTAAAAATAGAATGAGTATGCTTAGGAAATTCCCAAGAGCTTATGTGCAAAGCCAGAGCTGTTTGGTGAGCTTTGAGAAATTATATGTTCTGGATGCCTCAGATTTTGTTTAACATATTTCAGGTTAGTCCCTATAAAATATAGCCCCAATATTCTAAAAGACTTGTAGGCAATGGCTTAAGTAACAAAGTCATATGATTATTAAGTGGCTTTACAAGCTTTGACTATGAAAAGATCCATATATGGATGCTTCCAAATGCAAAATTGCAGGCATGCACAGCCACCATGAGAAGCAGCATCAGATCCAGCAAATCACACTATCACTTTCAGCAGATGATTGTAACCTGATGTATATAATGGTATCTTCACATCTAGATATGGTGATAGCAACGGAGAACACAAGTAAGATTACACAATTTTACAGAGCTGATCAAGCTACACCAGTTAGGTGTTCTTTCTGATATTTGCAGATGACCATGATTATTGTTCTGAAATACTCTAGAGCAGCTAGTAGGCAAAATCTTGATGCTGAGAGTGCTTCATACTGTAATAGGGACTTAAATAACAGACATTTGAGCATTAGGTATTGATTGCTATATGCTAGAACAGCATTTACTTGCAATTGATCCAAAATAACCAGCCATGGTGCTCTCAGCTATTGAGGCAGTATATATTCCTGCATGTCAAGCAATTAGTAATACTATATGGCTATAATAAATCTTGACAGGCTTGAGTTTTAGCTCAGATAAACCACCCTGAATTACCACAGTTATATTTCATCAGCTAGGGATCCCACCAATCATGCAAGAGCTCAGAGTATATATGTTCAGCACCATATTTCAATGGAAGCTGGAGAAAACTGATTGGTGGATTTTATTAGCTGTCAAACAGACATAATGGCTGCAGGTAT